>RJWH01001697.1:0-21337 GCA_004363575.1 Solenodon paradoxus
CAGAAACAGCTCCTCTAGCAACAGTCTGAGTCATTCTGTTTCCTGAGGTTTGGAGGGCTGTCTCCTGTTCTTTACTTATACTTAGGGCTTCTTTCAATCTTCTGTTGGGCTGCGGGCCAAGAGTGCCTTTCTGATCAGTGGCTTCTCAGCTGGTTTGGTTTGAAGTAACTGATGAGCCCACCAAACACACTCGTAATGCCCCTGGATGGCCCCAGTAACCACAGGTCTCTCCTTCCTTCCAGATGCGCCCCGGAACAGAGCTCAGGTAACCTTCCCTGCTTTCTCTCAGCACACCTGGATGAGGAGGTCCCTGGACCAAATGCTGTGTGACTCCTGGAGGAACCAGGAGGCTTGTGGTGAGGCTGACCTGCGTGAGGGGCCTTTATTGTGATGACAACAGACAAGCCCAGCGGTTCTTCCCACCCTCACCTCCACCTTTGATGTCTTCATCAGGTGCCAACTCACCCTCGGTTCACACGGACTCCCCGACCTCAACCAGTCCAGCACTTTGAGGGTAGAAAGAACAGTCAGCGCTGCAGGCCCCTAGGGTGTGCTCTTGGGCCCAGGACGGAGGACTGCCTGGTGGAGGTCCCCGCTTGCAGAATTCAGAGCCCTTTGGAAGCAGGCAGGACTAACACTCCTCAGTCTTCCAGAAACAACCTGCATGTTAGTAGCTGGGAAGCAGTATTTGTGGGGAAACACTAGTTTTTCAAAGGCACAGGTGGTATTATCCACACTGGAAGTACCATTCCTGAAATGTCCCAGAGACTGCTGGCTCTAAATACTTTTACGTGCCAAGAGTAAGAGTCGTTACAGCATCTGCTTGTGGGGCCCGACAGTGTTCCAGAGCACGGTTGTATTGGATCCTCCCTGAGACTCCCTGTGGCAGGAAGGACAGCTCGTAGTCCCACTTCACAGATGAGACAATGAGGCCTCAGAGGCATCACGTGTCTTGCCTCAGCAAAGAGGGAGCAGAGCTTGGACTTGGCCGGCCAGCTAACGGGTCCTGTGTGCCTGGTCGCCGTCCCCTCAGGCTTCCATTACATTTCAAGCCATTACCCAAGCGTTCTTCATTCAGGAGGAATGAATTAGCAAACCTGGGAAGAAATTCATTTTACATTGTAACCCTGAACACACTCACGGATATATAAATTGAAACAAAAATAACCTTATTGCCCGCAGATATTTTTGATCATACTTCATTTAAAAGTGCTGGTCATGACCACCTCAACTGATCTCATGATTCACCACTGGTCGTGACGGCAGTTTTAAAAAAAATCACCGTTCTTGAGCACTCAGATGGCCAGGGCTCACTTATTTATGCTGCTTTTCTGAGAAACTTGGATTTAAATTTTTCCTACTTGGTTTCCTTTTGTTTTGAAATAAAATCCACAAGCCTGCATGTTCAGGAAGAGGTGTAAGTAGGTTCCTGGGGACGCACAATTGATGATACTTCACCTGGAGACACTTCTTGATCCGGCGGGGGGAGGGGGGCTGCAGGCATTTTCCACTTGTCTCCACCCTGGCCCTCCCGCCGGGGTGGTCCCCTGCCCTGCACTGCTCCATAGCAGGGGTATGTTGGAGCCCCTTTGCTGGAGCCACTGTGAAAGAAATGTTTTCTTTTTTCTGGAATGACTAGCTGGAGGGAATATGAGATCCCAGAGCTGGGGGTGAATGGGGAGGGGAATTTCAGCCTCCAGAGAGCTTGTTTGAGAGATGTCCACATTCCAGAAAATAGGCTGAGACTTGGGATAGACTCAGCTATATTATGCTCCTTGGTTCTGGCATTTGCTGGATGTTTGCTAAAACCTTTCTTTTGCTTAACTCAAATTAATGTTTCCTATATCTAAAATCATCCTAATGTATTCTTTCATACAAATAAGGATATGTTATTGAACAAGTATTTAGAAGCTTTTCCATTTTAATAACATCAATTATATGAACACAAAGTCAGCACTTGGCTGTCATGGTGCTAATTTCTAAAGAACCTGTGAGCCAGGAGCTACCCAGAGCATGCAGCGGCACCATCTGGGACCTGGGCGTCAGAAATGGACACACTAGTGTGACCTCGGACCCTTCTTCCCTCCTACAGATCAGGTTAGTGTCACCGGCTCTGCAGTGATATACAAAGCTGCCTCTGATCACTAACCATAGTACATGCCCTCTAGACCCAGTTTCTCCTGAGTGTCTCTCTACTCTTGTGTCTAGAGACTGGCCCGGCTGCCCTGCAGTTTGTCGTCATCTGCAGCAGGGCTCTCTGAAACCCTGCTACAGGGGAGCAAGAGGAACTGACCAAGTGCCTGAGCCGGAACAACTGGTGAGTGGCATTTCTGGAAGCTTCCGAGAGACTGAGAATGACGTGTAATTGACAGGCAGCAGCTGGAATGTGCCACCTACAACGTGCGGTGCAGATGGTACCCACACTGCACCGCTCTGGCCTGTGTCGTCTCAGCATGTCCCAGCACCCTCCCCTTCCAGCAGCTTCCATGCTGCCTCCTCTTCTGGCACTAGGCCTGGTCCCTTCCACTCTGTGCTTCAGATCAAGTCCATGGGGACAGCGGCTTCAGTCAGAGAACTTAAGGGAACATACTTAACATGCCAGCGTTGTCAGTCCTCCGTGTTATTACTTGAAGGGAACCTACTCCACTGTCAGGTTCTGGCTTCAATAATTCCTGGTGGGGCAGCAGTCGGGCGCAGCCCACATCCATCCCGAGGTCCCAGGTTTGCATCCTGGGGTCAGCAGGAACAACCAAGATGAAAAACACAATGAATTTAAAAAAGTGCATCTTCCCCCTCTTCCTGCCTGCACCTTTCCTTAAGAATCAGGGGCTCGGCCTTACATGCCAGGGCCTCCATAGTGGTGGATTGTATGAGCCTGCAGCTGGTTCCTCAGCCAACCAGCATTCGCTGTTCCAGTGGGTTAAATGCTGCTGGGTCTGTAGCTGCATTTACCTAGCACGACATCGTCAGCTCCTTGGCGGAACCTGGGACCCCTCAGCACACTCGCTGCCTGGTTCAGATCCCAGCTCTGCTATTTGCCAGTTGTGTGGCCTTGGTACAATCTCCTGTTTCCCCACAATGGAAAGAACAGTGCCACCTCTCCTGGGCTGTGAAGACCAAAGACCCTGGTATACAGCATGTGTTCAGGGAATACTGGGCTCAGAGCTGACCACCGAGCTCGGTGGTGGGTCCTGGCTGCGTGTGCTGTTGGCACCTTCTAGAAGCAAATAGCCACCATGGCTCTCTGATGTCTCCTCTGGCTTTTGTAAATCCTCTAAGCAAGGACCACTGAAGACATACTAGTTGACAGAAACATTAAGAAATGGCACAGCTTTGCGGGTTGTAGTCTCTCATCCTAGATAGTGCTTGAATTGTAAGCGGCTATAGAGAGCTCGTCAAAGATTCCAGCCTGGTGGGATCTGACCTATCAGAATATTTAGTTGGCGTATTAGCCATAGAATTTTAGACAAGTCTCTACAAGAGTGAAGCTATTTTATTCCTGCTAGTAATGGACTCTCTATCGACTTTTGTCAGCACACTCATATCACATATCCAGCAATAGAACTGTTTCATTGTATAAATGCACATAAAGAATGCCGACCCATCTTTAACTCTGAGGTACTCTTCAGTCAAAAGCAAGTATTCTCAAGGGATCCTCTTCTTGAATTCTTCAGGAGGGGCTTCCAGTCTTCATTCTTCAGTAACAAAGGACAAAGTCAAATGTTCTAACACTTCACTCAAACACCTGTATCATCCAAATGGATCAAATAGTAAATGCCATTTTCTGAGAAAGTAAAATTTCAATTTCACATGGGAAAAAAATGTCAAATCAACTCCAGGATTCTTATTTTAGGCATACTGAATCTGATGCATGAACCAGATTCTTCTGAAAAGTGATGAGACGTTAATTCTATGAAGGACAACTGTAACTTCTGCAAGAGCTCGTGGCAGTGGTCCCCGTGGCTCACCCGGGGACCTTGTAATGTGGACAGAAGGCTGGCAGGAGATGGGCAACCCTCAAGGAGGGGCTGAGGAAAGCAAGGGTGCGGGAGCCATCAGCCATCACCTGCATGTGGGGAGTCTCCCCCATTAGTGAGCTCGAGGATGAGGAATCACTATGGATAAAAATAGGCAGCTTCCCATGGGAACAGGATGGGAAAACATAATTTAAAAACTTATCTTCTCCCACCCAAGAGTCTGGTACAGCTCCCTCCTCTCTTCCTAAGAGAAATCCTGGCAAGAGGCAAGGACATGAGTTCCCTTGCTAAAAGACAGGTGACTTAAGTCACCCCACGTGTTGGGGTTGACAATTCTTTGCCTTGCAATTTTTTTTTTTAGGTCTCAAATGCTTAAGCCTTCAGACTGTCCTGTTGAAATTCATCATCTGGGAAAATCTCATTTAGACATTTGGCTACATGCTTCTTTGTGTACAGGGGTGTTAGACAGGCTCTCAGAAGAACACTTTTTCATGACAAGAAGGCAGGGCTCCTTGGGGCCACGTGCAGAGCCCGCGATCGCACAGAACACAGCACAGCTCCGCGAGGGCGTCCTGGGGCCAAGGGCGGGTTCTGTAGGGGACGCTTGCAATCAGTGGGGGCGCAGCCCCTCACAGGTGGTGTTGCCCTGAGATTTGACGGGAGGGAGGAGATGGAAAGAAAGGACAGAAGGCAGCGTGCAGCTTTATGCCGACAGAACGGAGGCAAGGAGTGCGGGAGGAATTATCGTTAAACCTCAAATTGAGAATAATGGAAGCAGAGTTTTCTCAAAAACATCAACAGATGTGTTTGGTTTTTTGTAGCACTTTAGGTAATTCAGCCAGTCCCATTAGAAAAGGACCAGATGGGGTAGAAGTGTTTGTTTTCTGTGATCCCGTGCTCTTGGTGATTCTTGGTGTGTGGCTTTATTTCCCAAGTGTGCCATCCAGACAGGCCGGGGTACTGGCCCTGCTGCCTGGCTCCTGGGCCCAGCTGACCAAGGCCAGGCCACAGGAGGCTGCTGCCAGGGGTTGGGCCCGGACACCTGCCTGCACACCTTGACCACGGACTGCCCCTGATGTTGCTGCACGGCCCTTTCTACAGCATGTCTACGTCTGGGTGCTGCCGGGCCCGAGGGGGCACTCCAGGGCGGTCTGGCAGGAGAACAGGAAGTGTTGAGAACCTGTCACAGCCTTCTGAGATGGCTGTGACGTGAAAGCACCTGACGGAGTCTGTACAAGCGTCTGTCCACAGCCACAACTTACACCGCCCACCGCACTGCTTGGAGCCAGGCCATCTGCTTGTACAGAACAGGCTTTGGATGCTGCCACCCAAGGGTCCACCTCACCCCGAGAACCTGACTCCTGAGTCTGAGGGACATGGACACGCTGCACAGGTGCTCAGGTCTGCGTGCAGCCTGCTGTGTGACCTGGGGATATACTGAGTGCCTGGGCTTCAGTTTCCCCACTTGTGAATTCAAGGAGCCAAATTAGGGCATCTTCTAGGGTTTCCTCCCAGTTCAGTGCTGGCGTGCTTTCTTGTAGGATTCCCTGGAAATTCGTGGGGATGGAAGAGACACCCATCCACCCTGGGGAATGGGTGAGGAAACGGCAGGTGGTCCAGCAGGGCTCTTCCGAGGGGTGAGGCCACCAGGAAGGTGCCGGGGACGAGGGCGGGCAGGAGGCGGAGGACAAAGCTTCAGGGTGACAGGGCTGACGCGCAGCCAGTCTCAGGAGAGACATCAGGAGGCTCCTGTGCAGCCACCAGACACACACTCAAAGCTCGGAGCAGGGTGAGAAAGCCAGGACCGCGTTGTCCTCGGGAAAATTCTGGTTGGATGAGGAGCATGACACAAAGTCCGCTGGATTCCGAGTAGCCAACACCGTCGTGACACTAACCGGAACTAGGGGTTCCTGCAACACTGTGAAGTTTAATGCTTTCATTCCAAAGACAGAAAAGTGAATTAAGAAAACATACCTTTTCATTTTTAAGTGAGAATGTTAACAATGATCATTAAAAGTACAGCCGACATCCGCGTTCAAAAGGTTGACTTCGTGGCTTCATGGGGTGCAGGGGAGCTGAAGGGTGAGGTGTCTCGCACTTAAATTCCAGTGCAGTAAGGGTCTCAGGAGGGCACCCACATGTTCCCATGTGTATCTGGCGCCTTGATATAAGGAATGTTCCAAATCCATGGTCGATCTGGGGGGGAAATTACACTGCATCACACAGGTAGAAAAATTATTTGACAGGATTTCAGAGAATTCACTCACCTGACAGGATGACCCCTCAGTGGCAGAGCCCACAGGCCATGAGGAACCTTCTCTGAACCCACCCAGGGGCAGCCCTCTCTAGACACGGCCTTCTGCCGGGTCTGTCAAGACACTGGGCCACCAGAGCTGGGCCGCCACACATGCTGCTCGCCCTCCCGTCGAAGGCACCGCATCTCACTGCACCTGCTGTGGAGCTGCCGTGAGACTAAATAAGACAACCCCCTGCAGTGCGCAGAGAGCAAGCCCCGCAGAGGGCAGCTCTTTTCCTTAGGAGCCTCTACCAGTAACAGCTGGCACGTCAAGGGGGCTCTCTGCTTTCAGAAGGTCACCTACGGCCAAGAGGCCCCGAGCCACATTCGTGACATGTCTTTGATTTGTGCCTTCATCACTGACGTGAGGCCTTGTCACGTATTGTCACTGCACAGGTCTCCCTGCATGGCAGACCAGCGTCAGCACACCGGGTGTGGTACAGCAGAAGGAGCTCTGTCGGAACACATCTGCGTGGTGCCTCGGGCCTCATCCGGGAGCCAGGGACGCCACGCCCTGCGACCACCCAGGATTACTGCACAGCAGCGAGGAGAGAACACCCGTGGAAGCGTCTGGTGCTCAGTACACGGGAACTTTCCCTTCCTTGTAAGCAATGGAAGGTCTTGACAATCACTTGTACCGCATGCATCGGACTGCTAGCCAGGCCGGTTCAAAACCATGACAACGCGGGTAGGGTGCAAACACACCACAAGGCTTCACCATCCATCCCCATACTGTCCTGGTAAGTAGGAGAGCTGGAACTCCGAGGGGCTGTTTGTGGTGACTGTCACGTCGCAGGTCTGCCGCGATGGCCAACGCTGAAAGATGCCGGCCTGCTCAAGCTCGCCTGGCAAACAAGCGGCTCTGCTGCCCCGGCTGGCTGATGGTGCTGGGGCATCTGGAGCCGGTGTGCACAGAGGGCGCCTGCAGGGCACCAGGCGGAGTGCCAAAGGCGGCAGCAACTTAGCAGAACCCGGCTCCCTTGTCTTTGGACTGCAGGTGGTTTGAAGACATGAAACCGCTTTTTGTTAACAGGTTGTTAGGGACTCACAGACCTGGGCCTGAGCGACGTGCTTGTTTCCCAGGAGGCGGAGGGTCTGGTGGGCTGCAGACCACTGGCCTGAAGAAGGCTGGTGCTCTTCCACTGGTAATACCACCTCTGGGGCCGGACTCTCCATGTCTGTCCATCTTTTCTTGCAAATTGCTCTGTGGGTGTCATCAGCTCAGCTTCGTTCCCAAGACACATCACCCTGATCTTGCTCTACCAACAGCGTTTAGAGTGATTCCTCGCCAATGCAGGACCTGGGACGCACCCCTGTGCCCTCCAGACAGCACCTGCCAGGCCACCACTGCATTCACTGGCCTCAGTGGCCCCGTGTGCAGCTGGTCACCACCCTACAGGGAAAGCCCGACTTTCTGCTTTCTACACAAGCAAATCCCACGCTGGCGGAAAGACCCACCGCTGCCTTGAGGGAAGTCAGGGAGGGAAGAGAAGTCTGGTTCTGCTGTGTGTCTTTACCCACTGCTACAGGAAACCAGCATTATATACTGGCTTGGATGGAGTCTTGTTTTAAACAATCCTCCTAAAGTGACCTGTGAGAGAACAACTTGCCCCGTGATACAGTCACACAAGTGTCTGAATTATTACCGAGTGCTGGTTAGATGCCAGGTGCTTTGCTAGGTCCATACACAAGGGACAAGCCAAAGCTGAGGTCCGCTCAGGGCTCACCAGCCAGTGGGGCAGCCGGACGCTGCACAGCAGATGCTGGAATTCTAACCTCGCATGTCTGTCCAGCAGCTGTCTGATGGCAGAGATGAGACTTGCTGGCACACTGTCCCAGGGCCTACCCTGGAGAGCTGATCTCAGCAGGGCCGGGTGGGGGCTGACGATACGCATTTGATCAAGTTCTAAAGGGGATGAGGTTTTCTGGAACACAGTGGAAGGATGCTGCAGGAGAGGGGCAGAGCAGCGGGGCATGGCAGCAGTGCGAGGGCGGGCGGCGCGAGGGGCAGGGCAGGCAGAAGCAGCAGCACGGCTCCAGTGGCCCCCAGCACCCTGACAGCCCACAAGCACCTGGTGCGCACCAGCTGCAGTTATTGTCACCACACCTCTCTCAACGCAGTGGAGAGGGACGCCACCATCCTGTGTTGTGTAACAGAGGTTTTTACCAACCAGAGAAACCCAAGTGAAGTACACAATCTGTTCTGATAGCTAAGCAATAGTCCTTCCCTCTGATCCGCCAAGAAATGGCCCTTGGATTAAGGACTTATAACTCCTCCACTCACCTCCCCCTGGGCCCAAACACCCATCTGCATTCTTTCACACCCTGTTTCTGGAGGAGCCAACATCGCCTCCAGAGGCCACCGTGCATCACCTGCGCGGTCGCTTTTGATTTTGTCCGATAGCAGGCACACGCAGACTGAGTGTGGCATCTGAGATCCCTGGTGGTATTTTCCTTTTGCCTAGTCTGAAATCGAGGAATGTGTAAAGATTTGCCAATGTGCAGCACAAAGGAAAGCTCCAAAATATTTCACACGGGCTCCCCCCGAGGAGACAGGTGCAGTCTCAGCGCTGCCCGGAGCCCACCAGCACCCTCACTGTGAAGAGCCCCCGCTCATCTGCAACTGTGCGGCAGAACAGAACAATCGCTAGTGGGAGGAGGCATGAGTCAACTCGCTAAACACCAAGCACTTATTTATTTCAAGGTAATCTAATAAATTTTTTTTTTTTTTTTTTTTTTTACTGTGATCATTTTAGATTTCTTTAAACTTTATGATTATAACAAAATAACTGTAAAAGCTGAGCTGGCAGTTTAATTTCAGGCTTCAGTGTATGCTATGAAACAAACATAGACGTTATTAAAGGAAATAACCAAAATCATGCCTCAAAAACATTTTTTGGCTGCTTCATTTAAAAAAACCTTCCTCATGTCTAAAGATTTCCAAAAATAGGTCCTGAAAAGTGAAAATGAAACATGTCAACCATGATTTTAAATGATCTACCTTTTTATAGTTTCTTTGGATCAGAAAATGGAATCATCTTTGTTTCTCTTACAAAAATCTTTCGTGAAACTAGACGCTGCAGCAATCACTCTGACAGGTCTAGACTGAAGTATACTAAAGGAAAGAAATTATTTTAAATTAATCAAGTGGTGGCGGGGGTGGATTTTTAAGCCACTTGGGACCCAATGGTTTTACAAGCACTTTAGAGGATGATGTACACTGCGCACGCACTAAATGTTTACCACACGTATCTCGTGTTCCAAGCAGATTTAAAGATCTCACCTACTGGCAATTATATACGCAGCTTAATAGATTCGTTCCACACACTTAAACCTTTAAAAATGTTGGCCTGTTATGTCTGAACAAATGAACAGAGAGCACCTTTACCAATGGCCACAGTTAACTTCACAAGTCATCAGACAGATGGAGACCATGTGATCCTTACACGAGGCACCAAGAACAACCACATTCCTTCTGTGGGAGTTTTGGCAAGAGTGCTAATCTGGACCTACTTATGAAGAAACAGAACAAAATACAGAATGTCCTTCGCAGTGGTAAAATGACTGGGCTACGCGCATCAATGTCACCATCAGACAACACACAGCAACCACACTGGGATGGTCCGGATTCGAAGAGACTAAGACATGATACCTGCGTGCGCTGTGCAACCTGGAATTCCCGTTTCGCTATAAAGGACGGCACTGGGGCCACTGATGAAGTCTGGCGATGCTATAGATGATGCTCCTGAATCACTGCTATTTTCTGGTTTTGAGAGAGGCACTAGAGTTAGGCGAGAAAATGTTTTTATCTTTATGAAATACATATTGAAGTATTTAGGGATAAAATCACAGCATGTTTGTAACCTCCTCTCAAATGGATCAGAAATAAGTGAATCTGAGTAAGAGGAACGTGGGGGTATCTGCGTACAGGGAGTTCTTTTGATTTGCAATTTTTTTGTAAATCTGAAATTAAGTCAAAACTATGAAAGAAAATTGGACATACAATGTGTGTTTTTAAAAAGAAACCATTCACTGGAACATAATTAAACCTGTGATGCTCGGCTGTGAATAAACTCGACATAGAACTTGTCCAGCCAAGATGGGTGTTCCTTTAACCACTGCTTTAACTTTCACTGTTTCACTCTCCACAGCATCTCAGATAAGAATACAAGCTGGGAAGGGAGTGCAGAGCAGATGCCCTTGGCCGAGAGCTCAGCAGAGATTACAAACTCACCTATTTCACTCTCCTTTTAGGCTCAGCCTCACGAAACAAGTGGGATGTATGGAAATAAACAATCTATTAGATATTCAACATGGGTGATTTTGCTTTGTAAGAGTTTCCCTTATAAACTACAGCTCCCATTGTAGCAAGGGAGTGGGGAGGAGTGGGAACTGCGCAGCGGGAATGGATTGTATGGTGAAAGGAAAACTAGGATGGCAGTAGTGAGCTTAATGTATTATATTTAGATGTCAATGGTACGCACCTTAAATCTTTGTTATGATGCAATGTTCCTTTGATAACATTGTTAAAAAACCCTTTGACGTCTAATAGTAAAATGGGTTTTGTTAAGCACAACTTTTCTCGAGGAGGGCCAGGGCATGTGACTGCCTTATTCACACAAGTTCTAACGGCTGGACACAGCACAGTGGCCGTGCAGCGGAGTCTTGCTTCTGCTTGACTTGAACCTGCCCCTGATTTCAGAACATCTGGCGTTCTCTTATACTGAACTACAATTTGTTCACAGTTGTGTATTTCTTTGCTAAACTCTGCACAGTCTTCGGAACAAGATCTTCTATGTGCCGTGATGGTTTAACGCTGCATAAGATCCTGAGTGCTGGCTGTGTATGGGCTGGCGACATCTGAGTGACTGGCATTATCCCACACGTGAGTGAAGCAGTGCAGGAGATAAAACAGTACCAATAAAAAATCAAATGCTCCATTCCCATATGTATCTTCCAAAGGAAACGTATACAAAATGAAAAACTAGACAACTCAAAAAATAAAACAAAGCCCAAAACTCAAGAGTGACATGAAGCATCATGGTGGACTGAGGAGTTACTACTATTTCTCCCCTTAAAACTACAACCAAGAGAAGATTTCAGACTTCAATACACCCCTGCTGCTCATTATGCAGGATGCAGAGACCCATGCGTCTGCGCTTCTGAAGGCAGGTGGCGGGGCTTCTGGATGTGGTGGGACCAGGAAGCAGGAGACGCCTGCCAGACCGACCCGCAGACCAGGAGGGGAGAAGGCCGAGGCAGCGTGGACGCCCCCAGCGGAGGAGGAAAGGCTCAATACCTGCACGGGACCTGGTGAGGTCATCTGTGGCAGCAGTGTGAGAGACGACATTCCCTCCCGCTCCCTGCCCGCCACTCTCACTGGAATCTGCTGTGCACACACACACCTGCAGTTCTGAATTGGGAACAATGACAAATGCTGTGTGCACAGGACAAGACTGAGTCACTGTGCGCCCAGGTCCAGCCCCTCAAGCCCCGCCTGCCCACCGCTGCACTCTCGGGAGCCGGGATCCCTTCCTGCTCTTCCCTCTCCCCACCCTGGACTGATAAAGAAAAGCAAATCCTAAAACTAAGGCCACAGCCTCCTGGAAAACAGAAAAGGCCTTTACCATTATATCACCCAAATGCACAGAGTGGCATGCCAACAAGTAAGATGAAAAATTACAGCACGATGGAATTGCAGAAACAGAATGATAAAGCTCCAGATATCAAACTTAAGACCCAGAATTTGTGTGCCCTCATGGTGCAAGTGGCTGAGACAGCTGGGGTGTGGAACGTGACGCGCGAGGCTCTGGGTTCATGGTCTGGAGCTGGGAGAAAAACCAAATAAACGAAACACTTCAAAATGCTTCCTCCTCCTCTTCCTTTAAAAAAACAAAGGAAAAAAGGACACAGCATTTAGTGACCTAATAGAGAATTCAAAATAACTATCAGATGAACTATAAGAAAACACAGAAAGGCAAGTCAATGGACCAAGGGAGGAAATTAAGGAGGAGGAGCACTTCGTTAAAAAGAATGAGTCTATTAAAAACACAGTAACTTTGGATGCAAGAATTCAATAAACGAAATCAAGTCTGCCACAGAACGCAGAGGTTGGATAGATTTTACGGAGGTGAGGATTAGTGTGATTACAGACAGAAACCTAGAAATGATTCAAATAGTTGAGGAGAAATAAGACTTAGGAAAAATGAAGAACCTCTGTGAGAACTACCAGCCTCTACCAGGAAAGAAACGTAAGGATAATGGCTATTCTAGAAGGTGAAGAGAGACGAAGAAGGGAACGAAGATCTTATTTAAAGGAATAATAGGGAACTCCCCAAATCTAGGGTAAGAAGTATGGAAGTCCAAGCAGCCAAGAGAATACCTAACTAAAACGCAAAAAAACTTAACCCAAGACAAGTAAAACTGTCAAGCGTCAGTTATAAAGAAAAATATTAAAGGCTACTTGGAAAATAGTGTGTACATGAAAAGCAGAGTGGAAAGACATATTCAAAACACTCAAAGATAAAAACTACCAGCCAAGAAGACTCTACCCCAAAAAACAATCATTCAAATATGAGGAAATAAAGATTTTTCCATATAAAAGCCAGTGAAGATCACCATCACCAGACCTTTCTTACAAGTAAAGGAAAGTTGTTCTAGACGAAAAGAAACAATGTAACGTACAAAGCCTTGAGTAAGGTGATAAACAGAAGTAACACAATTACAAGATGGCGACTATATACTCAAATAAAGTGTAGTTAATTGTAGCATGAAAGTTAAAGGAAAAGCAGCATTAAATACAATTACAGTTACTTCCATGTGATGCCACCTCGCAGTATAAAGAAGCATAATAGGAGACAACAAAAGACACTGAAGAGAACAAAAAGGATGGAATCTGTATAAGTAGGTGATGAGTGAACACCATACACAGATATGAAAAGCTTTCTACAAACCTCAGTGACCACAAAATAAAAATCTGGGGCAGAGACGCAAAGTATAAAGAACGAAGAAAGTGAATCAGCACAGAGAGCAGCCCAAGTGAAAAGGCAGACAGAAACACAAAGAAAAAGAAAATGGAAATTTAGAACAACTGGAAAACAAAAGATAAAAAGGCAGTGGTTGAACCTCATATCATAGTCACCTTGAATGTAAATGTACTGAACTCATGAGTCAAAAGGTAGAGTGCTGGCTGGATTAAAAAATAAGACGCAACTTAATGCTGCTTGCAGGAGACTCATCTCAGTTCTAAAGAAGAGACTTTGTGAAAGGCTGGAGAAAGATGTATTAAGTGAATTTTGGGGGAAAAAACTAAATTCAAAGCAAATAGAGATTTTCAGCAAAAAACCATAAAGCAGTAAGAGACAAAGAGGGATGCTATCTAATGACAGAGGGGCTGATGCTGCCCAGCTCTGCATACTCTGTCTTGGAGCCGCTGTCTCCCTGTCTCCAAATCTGATTCATCTGGATGTTAGTTAAACATGAGATGCCGGGACCCTGTTGAGAGAATCCAAATTTCTGGGAGGGGTCAAGGATCTGCCGCTGAGCCAGTGTCCTGGCTGGTTCTGCTACACCCTGGGTGAAGAGGGCCTATGAGCAGGGGGCACACGGCCTCGATTACAGGACCTCTGTCCACTATGGGTCTCTGTCCTCCCTCAGCCTCCACTCTTGTCTACTTTGGGCAAAAATCCATTGAGATTCAGAAAGTAGTTACACATAGTTTCCATGTTCGTTGCAGCATTAACTATAATAGCCAAGAGCTGCCAACAACCTAAGTGCCCACTGGCAGATGAGTGAGAAAGAAGTGGTCCATACGCACTGGAATACTACACAGCTCAAACAAAGGAAGAAACCCTGCTATTTGCAACGTGGATGGACCTAGAGGGATTTGGGCTCAGTGAGGTAAGTCAGAGGACAAACACTATGATTTTACTCATGTGGTAATAAAGAAAAAAAGAATGCATAGAACAAAACTCAGAATATAAGAACAAGAAGAGAGTTGAATAAAATGGATAAAAGGAGTCAAAGGTGCCCACCCTGGTGGAATAGAGGTTGGGTACAGTCCACATCCATCCCAAGGTCCCAGGTTCGTGTCCCAGGAGCGGAGAGAGGGAACAACTAAGGTGGACAACTAAATAAGATAAATAAAATGTTTCTGCCTCCTTCCTTCCTGCCTGCAACTTTCCTTTAAAAGAAAAGTGTGGGGTAGGCAGAGAGTCAACCGCATGGTGATGGAGGGAACTAGAACTCTGATGTAGTATACACGGAGGCTGATTTGTCAGGCTGTACACCTGACATCTATATAATGCTATAAACCAATGTTGTACATCAATTGAAAAAAACCAGAGAGCCCAGCTAACAACGGAAAGCACTCTGCTTGCTGGCCATGAAGACGTTTATCATTCACCCTCTAAGAGACCAAGGACCCAGTCATAAACTTTTACACTCCTGGGTATGCTCTTTATATTGGAACTGAAGAAACCTCAGAATGTTTTTAAGGCTCTTCTCCCTTCTATTTTGTGTTCACAGTCCTTTGGAGATTAGGATTTAAGGGAGGGGGTGAAATGCCAGCCTGGGAGTGGGAAGTGGAGGCCCCAGGAGATTAAAAGCCTAAGGTCCGCCCCATTAGTCCCCACCTCCAATATATTTACTCAGAACGCAGGTCAGAAAAAAGAGACAATGAACGCAGAGAACTTCTAAAGGAGAAAAGACCAGAGTGCCACCCTAAATCAGGACATGACCATATGCCTTCCTTCCCTCTTCTGCCAAAATATACATGTTGTGAGCTTATTATTGTTATTTTAAAACAAATGAACAAATGTTTGAGAGTTTCTAACAGTCAATATGAACAGATATAAAAACCAGGCACATAAAAGCTCTTTGTGTCTCTCAATAAGAAGTGTGCAGAGTGCTTGATGAAGCAGTGAGAACGAGGGCTCCAGGGGCCCAGACAGGGCAGCAAAGGGGCCCCTGCAAACCTGCATTTCCAGAGTGTTCCACGAGCCGGGCTCCCACAGAAACTAACAGCTCCTCCTGGGTGCTACTGGTTTCTGCTCAGGCAAATGCACCTGCAGTTTTCTTTCATTTGTGCCTCACCTTTGCTTCCGTACAGTTCAGGAGGCAGATCAAACGGCACAGGAAAGGAGGCTGCTGGCTCCTGGCTCCCCGAGAATTTCTGTTTCACTTTGAAGTTGTCCAGGCCCTGCAGACACAGAGATATCTATGATTTCACCCCATCTTATGAAAAAAAAAATACGGATCTCAGAAAGCAATTACATCTTTATGGCACTTACAACAAAACTGAAGTTGCTTTAGAGCTATTTTCAATGTTCTATAGAGCAAACATAATTATAACTCCCCCATCAAATTAATCTTTCCTAAAAATAAGAGGTTCAAATTTCACAAGTGAAATTATAGCAAAGTTTGTGAAGGCATAATAAAGGATATACAGATACAGGAGAAAACAATTTCAGATATTACAGCTTATTTCTAACAACCACTCTGGACAATTTGCAGGGAGTGTACAGAAGACACGGCATAAAAATACCCATATACTTTCTATATTGCTATAGCAACAGGCTGCTCAATCTAGTGAAAGAGGAAAAAAAGCTGCTTTCACACATAATGAAATTGTTCCAATATGTGATGGGAATATAAAACCTCTTTGAGACCCACAAAACGGAAGGTTAGCAAGAGCTCCAGAACAAGGCCTACACTTTAGATCTTTATTCAGGTGCAGGGAAGGTCTAAACCCAGGCCGCTCTCCACACTGCTGGCTGCTGCGACAAGGCCCGCCCTGGCGCTGCAGGTGCCTGCGACGGAAGCTTTGCTCTCCCCGCGCCTCCACATATGGCTCATCTCTGGTCTCTGTAGATTACACTGGATCATCTTGTTTTAAAAGGAGATGATGATCTTTTACCAGTTGCAGGATAAAGAAAGACTAAAAAAATCTCTTAGCTGGGCCTCAAAAAATTGGAATGATTTTGGTAGGAATGGCAGAGAAAAACATCGGGGGTGTGGGGTGGGCTGCGGGAAAGACCAGCAGAATCCAAGGTGGAAGTGAAAAAGATCAGGGCTGGTGAGCGAACTGGTGCAGAGGAGGGTGTGGGAGACGGAGGGTGGCGACGCACTGGAGAGAAAAATTGTACCAGACTGGAGAGTGTTGATGGGAAGCAGCATGGACATCTGTGGCTTATACCTGCTAAATGGCCCCATTCTATGGACACGTTGACTTGGGATGCACCTGAGACCCAACTCCGAGGTGGCAGAAGCGACTACCTTCCACTGGACAATGCGTTTGGAAGGTGTGAGCCTTACGTTGCTGGGGGCTGGAGCATCCACGAGCGGGGGTGGCATCAGGACAAGCCCTGTGAGTTGCTCGAGCTCCTGGGTTCCACACTGCCTGAAGCAAGGGACCTGCCTCGGTGCTTGCCTTTTTCTCTCACCATCTGAACCAACAGTATCAGAGGACCAGTATAGAGGGGCCTTGACTTTGACAGTGAGTGAGGAGCTGCGGGTCGTTTGTGAGCAGAGCTGTCTCCTGACGGACAGACCCGCAGGCTGGAGAAGGTCGGCCGGGGAACGGCTAGAGCCAGAAGACCAAGGGCCACTGCCCACGCATGTGAGATGGATCCATGTCATCGGGACACAGTCCAAGTGTCATCATTACACAGGCTGAGAAATAAGCAAGGTGAGTTTGGATGGGAAAGGGTCTGTAGAAAAATGGATCTGAAAGGCTGAATTATTTCATTCTTTCTAATGCTATGGAATGTTTAATGCTCCTGTAATTTGTAAAAAAATATCAAATTGTATATATTGATCTTGTGTCTTAACTTTACATGAATTTATGCATTTGTTTTACAAATTTATTTTTTAGATTCCCTATGGTTTTGTTTTTTTTTTTTTTTAAAGAAAATAACATCTGCACATAAAGTTTGTTTTAGGGTGAAGGAAAAAAATGTATAAAAAGCAGGATATGAGGGCAGGGCAGAGAAGGTGTGGGGATGCCAGGACACCTGGCAGAGGCCCCACCCACCTCCCAGGCCCAGCACCCAGCACCCAGCACCCAGCACACCTGCCCTTCCACACATCCTGGATTTCAGGATCAGCCATTTCACCTCCCCACGCCCCCCCCATTCTGGCAGTTGAGGATAAACTTAATCTCTGACTTTATATACTATTCATATTATTTGCTGTGTGACTCTAGGTAAGTCACTTAACCTTTATGGACCAGAGTTTCCTTGTCTATTAAAGGCTATCGTGAAAATAATTTATTTAGAACAATGATTGGCCGACACATGTCAATCAGTATCATTCTTAGTACATTTGAGTATTCTGTGACTGGATTATTAACTTTATAGAGGATGTAAGTGTGTGGGTTACATAGTTAGGCAAGTCGCCAGCTATCATGTGGCAAGGCTGGAAGTCTGCCTGATTCCTGGTTCCATGTGCCCTCCAGGAAGCAAATAAAGGGTTGTACTTTCCCCCACGATGGAAGAATCCCTTGAGGATTTAGAGGCAATACCAAGCACATCAGAAGACTGAGCTGGAGTTTGGAGACCCTGGCGTTGACAGTTTGAAAAGAGCCAGGGGCTGGGATGTGATATCAATTTAATGATTCTTAAATACTCCGTGGAATTTCAGGTAAAAAAAAGATTTCCCTTTTCTTTAGTTCCTGGCCTAGTTCTGTTATTTTAAGTGCATTGTGGCGAAGGGTTACGAGTCTGTCAGGGGCGCACATCTGTGGCTCAGGTGGCTGAGATGCTGGTGTGTGCACCGTGGGAAGTGCACCAAGGATCCAGGTTTGTGACACAGATCCAGGGTGAAACCAAAGTAAATAAAGATGCTTCTACCTTCCAGAAAAACCCCACAAAAAAAACCACCAACAAAAAATACCCCTTACAGCTGAACACGGATCTGATGCCCCACATTTTGGCCATTTTGTTTTATCCGACTTTACATACAGAAGATTTGCACCATCTAAGTCTGCCACGAAGCAATATGCTTTTTATCTTAAATGCCAGTTCTGATCCAAATTCTAGGGTATTATATTAAAAAAAAAAGTGCCACTTTTCCCTTCAATCTGGATGTCAAATAATTTGAAGCTGTCTTCTAATTATCATTATTTATACATCACAGTGGTATCACTTGGCATTTTACAAAACAGAGGAAGGCACCCTCCTAGGCAGACACAGACAGTTAAGATAATATATTTATAAAACACTAGGTGAGAGGGTGGACATGTATCACGCGTGAGAAATTACTGGCTTTTCCCTTCTTCAGCTTGGGGAGTGGAAGAGCTGGTTATCACTGTGACGGATTAGGTTTAGCAGCTTAGCTCAATCACAAGGAACAGAAGAGAAACTCGCTTGAATTTCAGCTAGTGCTGTTTTTTAGTTGCATCTAAGTGAGTAGCATTCAAAGCAGTAAAACCCTACACAAGATATCAGCTTCTGAGTAAAACAGTAAAGGCAGCCAAACCTTCTAGAAGGAATACATTAATCAAAGACGGACTAAAGACAAGGCAGTGAGTGAGCGGGAGGTGACTGGTGTGTCCTTGTATACAGCCCTTGATCAACAATTGGAAGTGTTTCCAGCTACGGGTTCAGGAAAAGCTTCCTGGGGGAGGGTAAGCCCCACGAGGAAAACTGAGAAGGGCGGGGTTTTGAAAAGCGAAGGCCCAGGTGTGTGAGCGTGAGCGTGGTGGTAAAGGGACGGCACAGAACATCCTGGGTGTGACATCCAGGTGTGACTCCCTCCCTCCTGCCCCTGCTTCTGCCCCTGTACCTGCGCACTCTGCTCCTGCGCACTCTCTCTGCCACTGGTGAATGACAACTTGCTCTCGGCCCCATACTGCATGCACGCACTGCTGGCAACGCTTTTCTCAAAGGATACCAGGAGTCAATTTCTATTCGGTCCCCATTTCGGAGTTTCTGAGGCAAAGGCAGCAGTCAGGAGCATGGGAGTAAGTGGCAGTTCCCAAGTTCCAGCCAGAGCCATACCTGGGCTATATGCCATTCCTGACAAGACAGAAAAGTTCCTGGGGATTTGGTGGAAGCGTTCTTGACTTTGACCACAGTGGAGATCTCGTCATGTCAGGAGCATGGGACCCTGGGCTGCGGGAGGGGCTGAGCTGGCTCCGAGTGCTAAGACAGGCAAGGGGTGCTCAGGCTACCCTGGTGTGGAGGAAACTGTTTGGACAGTGACCACGATTCTCAGATGGTGACATGGGCTATTCCCAGAGGTAGGAGCAGTTCTGGCCACAGAAGGCAGGCAGGCAGGCTCCAGTCCAGGGCCTAGCCAGCACCTGACAAAGTGTGGGTTCACAGAATACCTAAAGGCATGAAGCTCAAAGACAGAGATGCTTACAGCTCCCTGACACCTTAGAATCAAGGTGGACTACAGCTACTGATCTTTAAAATCATCAGATCTTTGCTATATGACGATATTCTGAGTCTAAATGAATGACTCTAATGCTATTAAAGAGCTTAAAACATTGAAAGTTAAATAGCCTAAAACATTACACACTTGATAAGCTGCAATTACCCTTCAAAGGAAAGAAATCTTTATTTAAGTGAACATTTACACAGCGCTTCCCATGTAGCTACATAGCCAGGTGCTGGGGACCCTGTCAGATGTACCTTGACATCAGCCCCTAAGCTCCTGCAAGTGTTTCTAATCAGAAGGAAAAGCAGCTGACTCCCTGTTCCACTGCAAGTGAGGCTGCTCTCGAAATCATGTCTTTACTGATTCGCTCACTTAAAAGAAGCAGGAAATATGGGAAAAAAGTACTTGGTACCAGAGACTCATCCACTTCCAGCTTAATCCCAGATGGCGCCTGTGTGATGTATGGGCAGGTGGGCTCTGCGTCCACTACTGGTTAGACTGCAGCGTCACTTCACATGGCCAATGGCTCCTGAGTGACGGTCCTGTCATGACTGGGAAGTGGAGAGCTGCAGGATTCCTTCTGGTGACACGGCCACAGTGTTGGAGACTTGGCCACCCCAGGCACAAATTGGACTGCAGGCGGGCTGGCCTCCAGCCACGTTTCAGAACACAGTGGCCAGGGCAGCCTGCTGGTGAAGGACAAAGGTAGTGACACTGACTGCTGATAACTGAGGCACAGAGTGGGCTGATCTCAAGAAACAGTCCAGTTGGAAGAATTATCAAACTGGGTATTAAGTAAGCCCATTTGGCAAACATGTAGCTAAAAACATTAACAGGCACATTTAGTTATCACTGAAGGATAAACCTAAATAAAGAAATAGCACAAGGTCTCATAACATCTATGTCCTTCAGTGCAACCTTTTTAAGATTATGACCAATACAGAGAATTATAAGACAGTAATGAAATGAATATATAGGAAGTGACATTGTAAGCACGACAATGAACTGCTGAGGGTGAGGTTATTTCAATAAGTGAGCTATTTCACACAGCAAATCACTTATGATGACATTTGTGAACTGAACACCTATCATCCAATATATTCATTGGACTAAATCCAGTCTCCACAGCTACTGATTTGTGTATCATTTCTCGTCACAGAAAAAGCAGTGTGTATTCTAAGAACTGAAGGAACCATTAGCTAACAGACTAAAAGACTCCCATGGGCCAGGTCCTATGCAAAACTGCTCACCGTTCAGGCCAAGGAGACACACAGTCAAGATTACATTATGGGGAGATCTGTGATGAGCCCCAGATTCTAGAAAGCCGTGGGACGCAGAGGAGGAGTGCCTGGAGACAGGAGAGAGTAGGGGTGGGGGAAGAGGGGTGGCACTCCTATCAGATTAAGGTGAGAAGGGTGGTGTGATGCTTAATTCTGTGTTGGGTTGGCCATGGGAGTGCCAGACAAGGGCTGAGTATTCTGGGTGTCTCAGGATGAGATTAACACTGGAATTGGCAGGCTGCCTAAAGCAGGTTGCCTAAAGCAGGTTGCCTCAGCCTCTCCCCAGTGGGATGGGCTCTCTCTAATTTCTTGAGGGTCTGAACAGAATAAGACTGAGGCAGAGTGAATTTGCTCTCTATTTGACTGGGACATAGGTCTTCTCTTGATCTCGCACCAGGACT
>RJWH01001697.1:21437-268340 GCA_004363575.1 Solenodon paradoxus
ATATATGTCCCATGGTTTCTGTTTTTCTAGAGAGACCTAATACAGGTGGGCCCAGTTCATGAGAACCAGGAGACCTACACTGACTGGACCAGAAAGGGTCAGGAAGGGTCAGGAAGGGTACCGAGAGAGAAGAGGTCAGGCTGGAGTAGGCACGAGTCAGCCCACAATGCGAAAGGCAGGCTCTGCTGAGGAGGGTGGCTTCTGTCTCACAGGATTGGAAGCAGATGGAGATATGACAGGACTATGGTCTACAAAGACCATTCTGGTAACTGGGTGAAGAGCAGCTTGGAGCAGGCCTGGAGAAGCCACATGGGAGTAAGAGTTGCCTGTGTCTGGATGCAGAAGGGAGAGATCACTTAGCGGCGTGAAAGTGTTAGGGATGGAAAACGACAGTGATTAAATGGCTACATGGCTGGAAGAGGAGGAAATCAGGTATGACTTTCCACACTTTGAGTTCGTATCGTGGACTGAGTGGAAATAATAGTAAATAACTCATTAATCATCAGAATTCTACAGTGGTATGGGTTAAATAATTAACATGACTTTAGTGATCATCTGCAATGCTGTCGATACACCTTTTGAATAACAGAAATTATGATCATTTACATTGGAATCTATTATATAACATCCAAAGTCTCTGAAAATTGGTCCAATGGGACAACGCTACTTAAAAAAACTGACGGCTTTCTGCATCCACATGGGACAAAATCCACCTCCAATGTGTGCTCCTTGTTGATCTCCTTCATCTCTCACATCTCCTGCCCACAGCCCACACTCTGGCCTTGCCGGGGCCACATGGAACTGCCTGCTGTTTTTTAAATACGACAGGCACTATTCTCTCTAGCTGTTCATCTCCTCTCTCCCTAGGATGTTTAAGCTTGCAGTCATTTTTCAAGACTCAGGCCAAATGTTACCTCCTTAAAAAAGTTTCCCATCAAGTCCCCCAGGAGACCACATGCTCCCTCTTCTCAGGGTCCTTACATTTGGAATCCCCGCACCACAGTTCTCACCACACACTGTGAGGACGTGTTTCCCTTTAACTTATCCAGGACCTGCCGGAGGAGGCAGACTCCCTGTCATTCCTCCTCCCTCCCTGAGGCCTGCTAATAGGGTTGGGGGCACCTGCGGAGTGTCCAAGCCCACATCCAGGCAGCCAGAGAGGAGCCACTGAGTTGTGGCAGCCTCTCCTTCACAAGCTAGTGGCTCCTTCTGTGCCTGCTTGATCTGGGTCTCACATAACCACGGCAAAATGACACATTCCCTCATGGGCTGCCCTCGAAGTCAACATCAGAAATGTTCATTCTGTGACGGTCAAGCAAAGATCTACTATATTTTGAGCAGCCTCACACAACTGTGACACAGGCAGTGATACAGCAGCTGAAGGACAAAGTCGTCTATATTGCAAAACCTCTAAAAATCGCTTTATGCAGAGCCTACCAAATGCTAACTTACAACTTAAGGACGGAGTCACATGGGTGGTGAGAGAGAGCTCCTGCCGAGGCCCCAGAGCAGGGCCAGCTCCACCTCTCATGAGTCTCTTTCCAATCTTCCTTTGATTCCATATCACCTCTAGTTAAACACCTTGCCCCATCAAATTGAGGGCCGAGTTAGCTCGAGCTGGTCTTTGCAAGAGGCCATGAAGACTCCCTCTTTCAACCCCCTGGGCTGTGTACTCACTGGAGTCAGGTACCTGCCTCACACAGTCAGCACCCAGCGCGCACCCAGGATGTCTCTCATGCAGGAGCCTGTTTGACTTTTCTGAGCTTCTCGCTCACCTTGACTGTTAGCTCCTCGAAAGGGCAAGATCAACACACTCTTATGAACTGTCCACGATGCCTGTTTCAACAGCTTGCCCAAGTCATTTATGACTCGCAGAAGGACACCAACAACCCACCCAGATGGCAGAGGGTCGGATGCCAGTAGCATTTCTGGGTCCTCACTGGTGTCACAGAGGAAGCCGGCTGTTCCAGGCTCTGCATTTTGAGACAGGCTAAGGAACTGACTGTGGAAGCCGTCTGTCTCCCCAGTCTGCAGCCTTACTTTGAATCTCTGGCACAGCACGAAAAGAGGTGGATGTCATGTTTTGTATTACTGTCTGATGGTCTTCACAAGTAACTGAATATTTTACCCAGAATGTGCCACGGTGGGGCACTTTTTTTAGGCCAAAAGTATAGAATAAGTGGCCAGCATAAAATCAAATGAGGGATTCAATGATGATGCCCATATTTTCTCTAACAGAGAAAACATATCCAAAGTAAAAATTAGGCGCTTAGAAGGTTGCAAAGGACCTAGAGATACCATATGTCTCTTGCCGAGGAATCAGGTCAGATCATTTAGAAATGACTAGAATTTCTGCTAATGCCTGCAACCAAAGCCAAACAAGGGTGACATGGAATTTATTTCATTACTTATTATTGGGAGGTAATTCTAGCCGCTGTTCAAAGCTACAGCTATTAGACTCACATCAAATTACTGAGTATTATAGCCCTAATGTTGTGAGTTTATTGCTTCCCTCTGACCAAGCTGGAAGATGACAGGAGGGATCGGTTAGAGACTGAGGTCGGAGGGCTGATTCCCACTTGGCTGTGGAGCTGGAGGTCACATGCCTGTCTACAGAAAACAGGGTAACATGGACCCAGGGCTGTAAGAGCAGAGAGCTTTAGGTGTTAGCCGCATCAGTCTGCCCAGCTTCACTCTGTAGGGATACACAGAAAGTGCTAGAATCTTATGACACTACCCTTGGGTTCTCTGATAAGAATTTTGGCGTGAAAGTGATATGGAGGAGAAAAGGAAGCACAGAGACTGTCCAGGGAAGGACAGAGGGCCTTTCAAGGACCACAAGGGCGAAGGGGGGCCAGTGAGGAGACCCTGAGCAGAAGAACGTGCTGCAGCAGTGGGCTCGGTTTCATACAAGGCCCACACACAGCACTCCACAGGCCATCTCTGGTCCAGTGGAAGTGCTTTACAGTCAGGTTGCATTGTGTGTGTGTTTATCACATGCATGACAAGCAGCAAAAGAAGAAAAAGGAGAAAATGTTAGTCCTCACATCGTTGGGCAATTCTGTGTTCCAGCAATGAGTGTGGGCTGCCCGGAGTGAGAGACGGTGAGTGTGTGTGTGTGTGTGTGTGTGTGTGAGAGAGAGAGAGAGAGAGAGAGTCTGCGAGTGTCTGTGTGTGCAGGGAGCGACGCTCAGGTCTGTTTGGGTCAGGCGGGATTCTAGTGTTTAGAGAAACATGGTTTGTACAACCCGGCCTCTATAGGAAACCAGCCACTGTCTGGTGTTTGGCTGCAGAAACTGACCACTGTCGCCAAACAGAGAAGCTGGCTGCGCTGACACTGAGAGCGTGGTTTCCTTCCCGTATGTCTGAGGGCACAAGCCCTCTGCACCCCTAGCTCCCTCTAGCAGGTGTCCTGAGCTCCCCTGCCTCCTGGCTGCTGCACCTGCCCACTGCCCTCTTTACCCTAAACCCCAAGTGCCCGTCAAACGCCCCTTAGCCCTGCTGCCTTTAACCCCCACCATCTAAAATGTCTTGCACTTATGTCATTCCATTGGTGACTCATCACCACCTCATAATAAAATTTCACATCATATTTCACAGTGTTTATTTAAACACTATTAACTTTACCCCAAGTCTGATTTCAATCTCTGCTCAGATACTCCCTGAGAGCGGTGACCCCACCAGTCCCGGAACAGTGGGTGCCGCAGAGGTCAGCACAGGCTGGAGGAGAGAGCATGGGCTCTGAGTTCGAACCTGGCTCTGCGACCTCCCGAGCTTGGGCCGGTTGTTGTGACTAAAGGAAGAGAACAGAAACTCAGTTCATTTCACACATGACCCACCTGGCAGTTTCAAGGGGTACTTACAAATGCCGAAGGCAGGAAGAGGACCCCAAGCTCGTAGGAGCGGACCATCAGCTGGGCGCCATTTTTCTCTAAGGCTCCCCAGGCGGCCTTGGACAGATTGGCGCTGTGGGGATAGGGGCACAGAAAGGGATGACTCAGTGAGGTACTTCTGCAAGGGTTGAAGCATCACAGCTGCACGGGCGCTGGTCACACAGATAGCTGCCATCAGCGTCATTCAGCAACTGGCAGAGTTGTGCATTTTGGGAAATGGAATTTAACTCTTGCTGTGTTATATTCCTCAAGACTTCTCTAATTGCTAATTTGAGATAGTTTCACCCTCATCTGTGTTCTTCCCTGAGGGCAGCTATTAAAACACTTATCCTGCGATATACCCCCCACGCCCCCATCCATGAACCCTTTTTCTTCTCATGACCCTGGTGCAGCCATTTTTCTGATTCTGTTGTATATAAAAGTAGCATTTAAGGGAAAACTGTGTCAATATAAAATCATAAGGCAGTGTCTTTAGCTTCACCTTCCTTACGTTTTGGCCACATAGTGCTAATTTCTCCTTTCAATCTAAAGCAAACAGCTCCAAGGACACTAGACTGGTATTTGTATCCAGAAAGAGACTATGCATTTAGAATAACGTTTTCATGGACAAAGTTGTGGATGTGGCTAAAAATCACATAAAGCAATAGGAGGAAGGAGACTTAGAAGTGACCAGTAAGAAGAACCAAGACAAAATCAGAAGCTCGGGAGCACAGACGCTAAGCTATGGGGAGCCATCTTTAGAGACTCCTACAGTAAGTCAGGCTAAGAACTCACCTGCCCATGAATTAATGTGAACCCACTGGCAACATTCCTTTTCAATTAGGCTACCCCAATTCTATTTCATCTTAAGAATGAAGATATAAAACTCAGCCAGTGTGACCCTTACAGCTTGACGTCATGGATAAATCAGTATTTCAAGATTCACTCCCTGGGGCATCAAGCAGTTTTCAGAATTAAGCTCTATAACTACTTGCGGGGAAATTGGAGTCAAAGAGATATAGTTAGCAAGGAGAAAAGAACCACCTCTGTTCAGTGTTCTGTGGGAACGAACAAGGATTATGGAAATCAGAGCTAAGGAAGTTCTTCAAGCAAGAAAGGTAAATTAAAATTTTAATTTTTATTAGCTTACATTAAAAAAAAAATAACTTTAAAAATAAAGTATCGGCAGACCGCCCTGCCTTGGTCCACAGGGCCGTTCTGAGAGCAGGGGCGCTTTATGCACCAAAGCCAGTCATGAACATCACTGTCGGTGTTGCGTCACAAAGTGGGAGGGTGTCTTGCAGAAGTGGAGGCCTTTGCCACAAAGTTAAACACTCCCTTCTCCTGGCGAGCTGCACGAGTTAGCAGCTGAAACAGAGTCCCCTGAGGGTACACAGGTGCAGGCCCAGCTGCCGCTGCATGAACAAGGGGAGAGGCACAAAGCAATACTGTGTGGGTTTCAATATGGCCGCTGCTCACATCCGCTCTCTGACTGTCCACAACAGCCTCCGCTGGGGCCCCTACTAACCAGAAACATACAGGAAAAGGAATTATGGAAAAGGTGGTTCATCCTAAGCACACAGGCTCATGACAAAGCCATCAAAAGGCAGTCACTTGACTGGTTGTCTCACAGGCCCCTGGCCCACAGGGAACTCACTGGTGAAGAGAGCATTAGGTCACAGCTTGTCAAGTATGGCTGCTTAGGAGAGACCTGCTCTCAGTTCGCAACATGGAACTTCTGTTCCCAAGTCTAAACTTTCAAGAGTAAACGTAAACTAATGAAAATTTCCTGGAGGAAAGCAATAGGAATGCCATCTAAGGTACATGGGGAAGAACAGAAGGCCAATGTCGAGAATCCCTGGACACCAAATGAGGAGAGAGGATTTCGTCCCAGCTTCCCCACTAATGCAACCCCCAAAGGGACTCTACTCTTCCAGGGCCTTCGGTCCTTGACTCTGGAATCAGAGGGTTTCGGCCGATGAGGTCAAGCATTTGCACCCAAGTCTACACCGCTGAGTCACCCGTGTGCGCATCTGACTAGCTCACTCCCCCATCTATGTATTCCAATCACAGGGAAGTGTTTGCACTGGAAGCTCTCCAAGTTGTGCTTATTTGAATGTCAGAGAGGCTGCCACGAGAGAAGGGAGCGAAGAAGATGGTGGGTGACCTCTGGGCCAAACCCTCTGTATGCAACTTCAGGTCTAAAACTCAGTGCCAGCCAGAAGTCACACCATTTGCCACCTCCAGCCTGGCTGAGCACCTGTCAGAACAGCTGATGAGTTGACTTTAAACTTTTGTTAGAAGGCACACAAATCCCCCAGGGTGAGCGCCGTAATGGGAACGTGTCCACGGAGGAAGCACTGATCTCATCACGAGGACGCAGCAGTCTGAACAGCTGCAGCGTGCGAAGATGACTAATGGACAGAGCTTTCAGCCACACCTCCTGGAGGACCAGGGGCAGACACTTTCACAAACAGATGCAATAAACAGAATGTTGACAGTAGATGTGAGAGGAGCTGCAGACTGAGCAGCTGGGGTGACGTGGGGGGAAATGATTCACTCCAGCTAATGCTGCTGTCGTTGTCCTAAAACTTCCCGGCAGCGTGCTCGTCACGCGCTGACACCGACAACTACCTTCCACGTTACATTGCATTTTCTTCTACTGCCCTTGGGCTCTGTTCTGTCTTATGTGCTGAAAAGGTTTCACAAGGAATATGGGAAGATGTTCTCACTGTGAAAGATTCCAATTGTAAATAGGTATAGATAAGGATAGTCTTTCATTCTGATGAACTCTGTCAAACTTCCTTCTAAAACACCATTCCTATTTACATTATTACCCAGTATATAAGACTCTTCCTGAATCCGTGAAAACATGGGGTAGATGGATTAGCAAAAATGTTCATAGATCCTAGCAGGTAAACTAGAATCCACTAAAATTGATTTCTCTGATTACTAATGGTTTTCAGTATTTCTGACCACATTTACAGAACACTTACTTGATTCTGACCTACCCCACCCCTTTTTTGTTATGTTATTTTTGATTGGAGCATGCATTGGCTTGCTATTGATGCTCTGACAAATTGCCACAAATTTAGTGGCTTAAAACATGAATTTACTATGGCATACTTCTGGAGACTAGAAGTCTGAAATGGGCCTTGTTGGGTTAAAATCAAGGTGCTGGGGGTACTTGCTCTGGAGGCTCACAGAAGAATCTCTTTCCTTCCCTTTTCTGGGTTTTTGGGGTCAGCTGCAGTCCTCCCTCACATCTCCATCCCTCCATCAAGGTCAACCAAGCTGGTGGAGTCCTTTCCACACTGCCATTACTCCTGACACCTGTCTCCACTTATAAGCACTATTAGGACTCTGTTGGGCTCTCTCAGATATTTCCCCATTTTGGGGTCAGTTGGTTACCAGTCTTAATTCTGTCTATCCCCTTAATTGCCATGTAATGTAACACATTTGCAGGCTCTGGGTATTAGGGCAACCGGTATCTTTGGGGAGTCATTATTCTTCCTACCAAAGTGCTATTCATATATCTTACAATTATGTTGCAAATATCCTCCTAGTTTGTTGTTAATGAAAACATTTTTCAGCGGGGAGGGAAGAAGTTATTCAAGTTGCAATTTTTCCCTTTATCACATCTAAGTGTGAGGTCTTCTTTAGAGGTCTTCCTTATCCATACTCGAATGGTGTCTTTTGATGAGCTGAATTTCTATAATGGTTTAAAGTCCAAACATTTATCATTTTTTTTCTTTTATAGTCCAGTATATTTGTGCCCTACCTACTAAATCTCCACCCTACTCTGAGGTCATAAGAATATTCTTGTTCTAGAGCTTCACAGTTTTAGCTTTCTTCCTTAAAACATTCATCTCGAATTAATTTTGTCTATGATCTGAGATAGATAATAAACAAACCAATCTTGTTTTAGCAGCCTACCTATCTACCTTCCTGTCTAGCATTCAGCCTGATGGCTATCCAACTACATTAACACCGTTTATCTAAAAAAATGTCCTTCTTCCATTGAGTTTCATTGGTGCTTTTGTCAAAAATCTTTGTGTCTATTTCTGATGTATTCTATTCCACTGATTAATTTATCTATTCTTATTCTAATGACTAGTTTTACTGTGTGTATGGTAAGTCACGAAGGTACTGTAAGTTCTCTACTATAAAAGTCACTTGCTGGCTTACATCCGTTGCAGATTTATGTACATTTTAGAATGTACATGTCCTCTCAAGTTGTCTTGGGTAAATTAGAATTAGTTCATTATTTCCCCAACAAACCCTGCTGGGATTTAGCTAGGGATAGCAATGAAGTCTACCAATGAATCTGGGAGAAAATAATGTCTTAATAGCAACTTTTCCAATTCATAAACTAGTTACACCTACTTATATATTTAATTCCTTTCAGCAGTATTTGATGTAGAGTTTCCAGAGTAAAGGTCTTATACATTTTTTTGTTAAATTTATTTCTAGGTATTTGATACTTTTGATGGTATTTTATTTAAGCTCCTGAGGATTGTATAAATATACAACTATGCCACTAGTAAACAGTTTTACTTCACCCTTTATAATCTTCGCCTTTTATTATTTGTTTACTGTCTTATTGTACTGGCTATGACTTCAAGTCAAGGCCGCAGAGAACCCCACCTAGTCTTCGGTCTATGATGTATCATTTCAATAAGCTTCCTCCCTATATTGAAACAATACAAGGTCATCAAAACCCTCTATATTATCATAGCCAATGAAAACTTCCTTGCTTCATCTTATTCACTCCCTTGTAACTTTGCAACATGTAACTCTGACTATCCACCCTAATCCCCACGCCCCTTAAAATGAAGTATTTTCCTCTGACATTTGCTAAATTTTGGTTTTATTCCTATTTTCAATCTCTGCTCATTTCTTTTCTTTTCCATGATCCCTATATATTGGAGTACTGGGAACCTGCCCTACCCGATGTTAAGACATTGACCTAACACTGGTTCCACACTGAGAGAGACCGGCAGAAACACATCTATCTAAAGTCTCAATAAGAGACCTTTAAAACCCAAAATTTCTAAACACAACGAAAAAGAGTCCTAATGTAGAATGAACAAAAGTCAACAAAAAATAATTTAGAAAGTTCACGGAAATCTAATTCAGAAGAAGAGTTAGGGTGTGTCCTGGTGGCTTAGTGGTTAAGCCCACAGTCTCTGGCTGGTATAGTCCATATAGATCCCAAGGACCCAGGCGTGTGACCCAGGGACTGTGGGAACAACCAAGAGGAACAACTAAATAAAAAATAAACAATAAAATCAAGCATCTTCCTGTTATTTCTTTCTGCTTGCCTATTTGCCTTCATTTCTGTCTGCAACTTTCATTTAAAAAGAAAGAGAAAATGAACTTTTAAGAACTTCTGGTAATGGATCAATTAAATAATTAAAAAGTAAATATATTTTAAATGATTTAAAAAGAAATCATGAAACAAACAAAATGGACAATAGCAGCCAACACAGAGCAGCTGTGTCCCAGACACTGGTTTAATCCCCTCACGTATTTTAAATGTCAATCCTCATTCTGAAGAATTAGATATTTATACTACTACTCTTCTCATTTAACGGATGAGAAAATGGAAATGAAGCCGCATGCCCAAGGTTCACAGGTAGCAAGTGGCAGAGAAGAAATCTGAACTCAGGCATGCAGACTGCTCTGAGCTCTAGATGGACAATGTGCTGGATGACTCTTAGATGGTGCCTTAAAATAAAAAGCACAGTCACTGAGACTAAAATTCCAGTGGGGAAACATACATCAGTCACAGCTGAAATCAAAATAAATGAATTAGAAGACAGCTGCAACTCAGAGGTGAAATGATGGAAAGAAAATAAGACATTGAATGCCGAGAGGGCCTAACATGCAGCAGTGAGTTATAAAGGGGAAGGAAAAAAGGGCAGTTAATCTGTCAAGAGATAATAGCCAATCATTCTAGAGAACCGTTGAAAACATCGCCTCTTCACACTGAAGAAGCAAATCCAGCTAAGATTAAATAAAAATTCCACACCCATTGCAACCACCATGGTGAAACTGAAAAACATCAAAGAGATTTAGAAAAATCTTAAGACAGTTAGAGACAAAAAAAGATTTCCCATAAAGGAACAGCAACTAGATAGCAATTTCTTAATTAACAACGAATGAGTTCAAAGCCAATGGAAAACATTCTTCAAAGTAGTGGGAGAAAAATAACTGTAAATTTATAATTTCAGTTAATTATCATTCAAAATTGAGGGCAAAAATAAAGGTAGTTTTAGGCAAACGAATCGAAGCACTTATTGCCTGCCCAGAGGGTTTCAATGAAATAACTAAAAAGGATATAGTTTAGGAAAGAAAACTGAGTTCATTTGAAAAGACAAGGTTACCAGGAAGAAGAGCAAGAAATTAATAAACTTGTGGATAAGTAAATAGGAACTGAATGTGTAAACTACAGTATTCTGTCGTGTACAATGTGCACTTTTTTTGGCCTAAATCTGTGAGGGAAAAACAAAGGTGCACATTATACATGGGTGGTACTAATTCAGTATCTATGTGTTTTAATTCTTTTTTGTTTATAAGTTACACGTGTAACTCTAGAAAGTAACATCGATAATGAGATCCACATGCAAAATACCCTGGACGGATGGATGAAGAAGGCATGAAAATCTGGTTTAAAAGTCAGGTCATGAAGGAGGGCCTGCAGGCTTACTTAAACAGCTCTGCTTGCTTGTGATCACTTCAAAGTCATGTTACACGAAGTGAAAAGCAATCACAGCAGACTTGAGACCCCCAACTCGCAGAGATACCTGGCGGGCTCACCAGCCAACTGCAGCCTCTTGATGTGCCAGTAACGAGCCCTTTCAGGCCCCAGTGAAGAGTCACGTCGTGGACGCAGTCAGCTGTGATTTAACAGCTACAGGCAGACTCCAGAAAGCCTCCAGCGCCCGGGTTTGTGCCTGGATCCAAAGATCAAGGAACGTGTCAAGAGGGGAGTGTTGCAAAATCACTTAAAAATGCAGCATCAGCCATGCAATGGACGGAAGTGAGGCCCAGGAAATTTACCCGGATGAGGAGGGTAACTCTTCAGAAGACACCGGTAATGTAGGAATCAAAGAAGAGGATACTTCCGATACTGACAGTGAGGAAGAGTTCTGGGCCTTCTATGATGCGTGAATTGTACATTTGCTATCAGTGCATAAAATTTCTTGTACCATAATATGTTAAAAAATAAATGTTAAAATTCCTTTACCATACAAAAAATGTAACTAAATATAAACAAATAAAAATTTGAATTAAAATATTAAAATGAAAGATATTCTTCCTGAAAGCTTGACTCAAACACATGGGTGCATAACACACAGAGCAATGCAGCAGCGACACCCAGGATTAATTTCAAAGGCCTGAAGACCAGACGGAATGACTGAGAGCAGCACGCAGGAGAGGGGGTACCTGAAGTTGAGTCGCCCATTGCTTGGCTGTTTGGAAAAAGGAAAACAGCAATCAACTTTAGACTCTTAATAAAATTTTAAGATTAGTCATCGACTATACTTTACCAATTAATGGAAAAAGGAATAAAGCAAAGGTGATGAACAGAAAAGACGAAAAGGAGAAGCAAAGAACGAAAAATGTGGCAACTAGGAAGTATAAAGTAAAAATCATAGAAAATTAGAAACGCATCAGTACTGACACTGAACGCAAATGGATTAAAGCGATCTACTCAAATGATCAGATTCGATTTATAAGATATGCCTAAAAAATAAGAACATTAAAAAGCCAGGAACTCTGCATACGGCACCAAAAGAACAATCCATGAAAGAAAAAGACTGAGAAGCTGAACTTCATTAAGAACGTATACTTTGGGAATAAAACTGTTGAGGGAATGAAAAAACAAGGTACAGCCTTGGGGAAAATCATTGCAAAACATATCTGATAAAGGATGTGTATTCAAAATATGCAAAGAACTCCTAAAACTCAACACAATAGCCTGATTAGGAAACCAGCGTTCGAGGCCTGGGGGCAGGGAGGAACTGGCAAAGGGAGGTAGCTCACAGACACCTCACCAAAGAAGATGCACAGACGGAAAACATGCGTCATAAAAGATGTGCCGCATGGCTGCTGGGAAATCATGAATTAAAACAAGGAGACACCATTATTAGGATGACCAGAATCCCCACAAAGAGCATATCCGATGCTGGCAAGGATGAGGAGCAACGGGAATTCTCGTTCATCCTTGGTGGGAATGCGAAGTGGGGCAGCCAGCTGGGAGGGCAGCAGTCATGCTCAAGTGCTGACTCAAAGGAGCTGAAAGTGTCCACACAAGAGCATGCACATGGATGTTTATGGCAGCTTTGTTCTTAACTGCCAAGTTAGGGCAGTGACACTGTACCGCCTGATGTAAGGGCGGACACTTCTCATATACTTTTGTTAAACACCATAGAACTGAGTCCCTGACTCCTCTGTGTCTCTCCAACCATCATTTCCTTGTCTACCATATCACGCACACTGCTCACTCCTGTGGGTATCGGAGCCCTTTCCACGCCAGCAAAAACCATCGCTTCGAAGAAGTGGTCTATGACTATTCCAGATGTCTCCCGACTGAATCTTGCAAATGTTACAGAGGCTAGGAAACATCTAACTAATTCAAGAAGAAACTGATGTACTAAGGTTTAGAAGGTAACATTTATTAAAACTTACTTTCCTCACTAGAGTTAGAGAATTAAAAACTTTCAGATCACCCAAATCTAGAGAAAAAGTCTAATTGTTGACAAACACAAAAGATGCAGGATAGTGGGTCAGAGCAGAATCGAAGCTCATATGCATGTCAATCACAGCTAGTGCTAATGTTGATCTTCCAAGTTCCACACCTGTAAAACATGGTGCTGCATTTAACCCATAAAGCCATGTGTGGACTTTAGGAGATAAGGTGTATAAAGTCCCTGGCACATAAATACTTAATAGATGTTAACTATTACCATCATCGATACTTGGCCTGACCTCTTTGGTATGACTAAGCAATGGAATTCTCGAGAAGGCATGCCCATTCAGATTGTTTCACTGACTTAATAATTGTCCCCAAGGCAGAAATAGCATGAGATTCTATTTTACCTTGTAAAAAAAGTTCCTTGGATACAGATTTATGCACCCCGATTTTTAATATAGATACAAGTGATAAGGTGCCAGGAATTTGATAACATGGTTAAAATTAAACCAATTCTACAGAGGTTCAACAATCCTGTGAGATTAAACACCAAAGGGGAAGCAACATGCCTGCTGTGTTTTGAAGGCTGGGATCATGTTTTTTAGACAGTGTATTAAGAAACACCAGGAGGAAAAGAAAAAGGAAAAGGTCATAGCACATGTCTTACCACAGATTAGCAAGAGTGGACCATTACAAGAGATTAGATGCTGCGTGTGTGTTTTTGCAAGTAAGAATTCTGACAAATACCCCCTAATAGGTTCAGAGAACCTATTTGGAGAAGTCTCCCTTCATGCCTCAGTCCCAGCAAGCTAGGGCTCTGTGTAAACACGCTCTAATCCACACTGAACTCGGCATTGTGGTTTTCATTCCACAGCCTGGTCCAGCCCAGCTTCCAACCTAGGCTTTAAAATGATCCATCTATCCTAGACCCCGACACATGGAATCACAGAGGTCTTCTAAGCTATCAAATCAGTATTCAGAATCTGAAATAACGCAAGTGGCTTTTCAGCTTTCAAGCAGACTGGTAGTTAGAAAGCCATTATCACAAAATGTCCACATGTATTAATGGTAACCGGCGACAGCTCCAGCGTGTTTATGATTCCACTGTCTGTGGGGCTGTTCCATTCTTTGGATGCATCTTCTACGGTGGGACGGCAATTCAAGGAACTGGAATGAAAGATGAGTAAGATGTGCGTTTCGGTCTAGGCTGCCATCACACCTTGGGATCATCCTTTGGGTGTAATTTCAGCTAAAACACAGGCTTCCTTCACTGGGTCACAGTGAGAATGAAATCATCTAGGCAAGTGCTTAAAGAACAACGCAAAGGTAATGTTTGGGAAGAACTAATACTTTTAACAGACCTATGAGATGTTTGTTAGGATGGGCCCTGAGAGTTCATGAAGATTTTTTTTCAACCTTTTTTTTTTGTAATCTGGAGAGTCCTCTTTTCAAAGAAAACACGTAAAGCAGACAAAAGGCCAGGCATTACACGCACTCCTCCCTACTCGCTGGTGTAGTGGGCTGAGAGGGTTCCAGAGCATGCAGGGCAAAGAACGCAGAGTGAAAACCACGGATTTAAGTCCAGCCTCTGGCTCTCCACACAGGAACTAGCCTAGTGGCTGCGACAGCACACAGCGGCTGGGTAACACGGAAGGTCTGACATACGACCCTAGAGACCTTGCAAGTGTTCTGCAGACTCCGCCCATGCTCTCCCAACACTCTGTGAAGGTAGCTGTCTTGCCTTGGTTTCCCCGGGTCCACAATGGCACAGTCTGTTGGGACCCATCAACCTTTGTTTTTGAGTCTCACTGTGAATGGCACTAGGGATGATCAGAGCGAAGGATGGTTTCACTAAGACCTGCCTGAGGAGCAGCCTCCTGGCTCCACAAAGCTGCCAGCTCGGTCACCCTCCCAGAGAGCTGCGCGCACCACAGGCAGGTGCCCCGCTCCCCCGCCTCAGCTGTTTCCAAGTCCGCCGGATCCTCCTGCAGTCATGCCTCCCTGTGCACACCCCTCTGCTTTCTCCTTCCACAACCTTTATTGTCCCAGGTGTGGAGTCCTGCATCTGTCTCACAGGTTTCCTGCCACCAGGCTTGATTTCCTCTACTTCCCATAAACTAATTCCAGAAAGACTTGGGGAAACAACAGATCTAGGTTCAATTCCAGTTAAACCATTTACTCACTGAGCAGCTCTGCACTTGTTCCGACATCCCTAAAATAGGTATAATAATCGTACTTGCTCCCCTGAGACCTCAGAGCGTACATGACAGTATCATCGTGAAATAGCATGTTAAACACAGAGCCGTGAACAGCAAAGGGCACCATTAGCTATATTAACAAAAGACTGTCCAAATCTCACTTCCTGGTTCAAAAACACTCAGTGATTCCTACCTAAAGATCGAGTCTACCGTCATGTGCTCATCATCTGAACTTCACATGCCTGGCTCACCTACCTGTCAAGACACGTCGTGCCAGCCAGGTGAGTTCTCGCGGTTTCTAGCACACCTTGTTTCTGCACTTGAAATGTTCCATTTCCTTTACCACAATGCTCATCTAGGCCTATTAAACACAAAACATAGCTCATGCTCAAATTTTGAGTTATTTTGTTTCTGCGGGATAGATTTCCCTGTGGTGATGGCCTCGTGTGGGGTATTGACCAGCACTGAATAAGCCTGGATCTTGGTTTGAACACCGGGAATTCTTGAGTTTTGTGGCTGGACATGTTGAAGGGCTTAGTGGACCCTGAGTCAGGGCCTGAGAGCTCAGCCCGTGCGTTTAGAGCCTGTGTGGGGGATGCAGTCTTCCCCCAGCACCCCAGCTCTGAGCAATGACCAGGCCTTACTGTTGCCCACAATCAGTAATCGGGCTGCAGTTCCATCTCCACCCACAGGGCGGTGCTAGTGGGTAGCAATGAAGGTTCCTCCCTTCGGGAGACTGTTTTTCCTTTAAGCCTGGGGGTGGCATTTCTGGTGGGCGGGTCCTGCCGCTCCAGAGCAATACGGTGGTGGGAGGGGGAGGGCTAGACGGAGACGGAGATGGAAACGGGGATGGGACACGGGTCCCTCTTGGCTGCCTTCTAGTTAGGGTGCTGCCCCATGTAATTTCCCTGCAGGGGCTCCTGCTCAGATGTTGGCGTGCTGGTCCTCCTCCTGCCCTTTGCCAAGCCCGTCTCCCCTGGCTCCCCTTCCCTGGCTCCCCGTGGGTTCGCTGATGTATTTGGAGCAACTCCTGGGAGGCCTGGTTCTTCCCACGGCTCCACCCGCACTGCCCTGGTAGCTCTGAACCCTGACGCGTTCACCTATCCTTGGTGGTGGTGGTTGCTACTGTGCTCTCCGTGGCCTCCGGACCTGCTTTTCCTCTGCGCCTAGTGTCTGGGAAACAGCTGAATTCCAGCTGTTCTGTGGGGAGGGAGCGGGATCTGCTCCTCCCAGGTCACCATCTTTACCCAGTCTCCTCTGAGTTATCTTACACTAGGTGATCTCTCTCTTCTGAATCCCATCCTGCCCTCTTATTAGCACTACCCTGGATGCCTTAATTACTATACTGTACACATCCACCTAACCTATACTGGTCAAGTCCAGTAGATCAGCACATCTATCAACCTCCCAAGTCCAGGGATATTTGAAAGCCTAAAGGGCCAGCGCCGTATCAGAACAGGTGCTGAATATGCATTCCCAGATCGCAGAAAAGATGAGTGCAAGACAATGTGGAACTTAGCAGCAATGGAGACAAAAACATTAGAAGATGCAGGCTTGAGGTGGCTTTACCCATTCGGCAACATGAACTTGGTGTGAACAGACAGGCAGAAGCCAGAGGAGCTGGGAACTCAAGAAAACGGTCAGCCGCCCATAAATTACCTAGAAACTGGGAATTGGATGACCTTCATAGTGTTAAACAGAACCCTGGCGCTTAAGGGCTACACCAAACAGAGCCTGACATGAACATTGTCAGGAGACATTTTTTCAATGAACCAATAGAAAGTAACAGAAAGGCTGAGAGAAGTGTCTGGTCACCTGCACAGTCATCTGAGCTTTCTCAGCAAGGGCCATAAGTGGCAGTCACAGCAGAACTAAAATCTTACCAGTGGGCAGCGCTACAGAAAGCAACGGGTAGGAAGTCAGGCATTCTGGGTGAAGGCCAGGAGAGAAGAGTCAGGGAAAGGCTGGCTCAGCAGCATTAGAGGTGCAGCTCCTTTAGGAAATGGGGCTGTAGTCAGGTTTTGAGTCCTATATCGCCCCAGAGTCTTTGTCCCAAGTGGTGGGAGAACAGGGCCCCAATAACCAGGACACAGGCTCTCTGTGGGTAAGGGCCATGTCTTTCTTCTTCATCATCCACAAGAGCCTACAGCAGTGCTTGGCTTAGAGGCATGAAAGACACGAGACTATCTGGGTTTGACCTAACTCTACCATCTTACCAAGTTACTTAAAGTCTATGCTTTGGTTTGCACATCTCTAAAATGGGGGTAACGCTGGTACCTAGCTAGCTCTCAACTAGGAGGATTAAATGCATATTAAAAAGTGCTTCATCCACCAGCAGTAAGCATCACACACATTTTTATGGTTATTTTCACTGGGTTCTCTATGGGGCCGGTTCCTGGTAAGGGACCTTAGAGCACCTTTTCATCTCCAGCCACCTCATACTGATGTACACAGGGTCCAGAGGTCCTACGTTGGGGTGGGGGGTCCTCAGACGTCGTGTCATCAGGGATAATGCTCTGAGGCCTGCTCCCATGAACATGGAAAGGAGCATGTTCTATCAGTGGTCTACTTGACCCAGAACGCAACAAAGTGAGGGTGCTGACAGGACCCTGAATGCTCTGTCTGTATCACGGAAGTCATTTGCAGACTCAGTGCCGATAACCATTATTTGTAATGAAGTGCATCAGGCAAACCAGCTAAACCCAGTACCTTGGAGTCGCAGTGCCCAGCAGCCAAGTCTACCAAACAACGGCTATAAATATTTTTGTGTGTGTGAACCAATTCCATTTTCCAAAAGACTCAGTCAAGGAGAGAAAAAAGACTGTTTCAGAATCAAAGGAACAGACATTAGAGAAGTATTGCATAGCGAAGCTGAAAAGCAGGGGAGGGAAGGCCGTCTTTTGCAGCTCCTCAAAAAGCCATGGTGGTTTTCGCAGTCCAGCACTTGTCTCCTTTTCCCCCAAAGTGGCAGCACCAACATTTCTGCTCATTCCGACCATCCCGCAATGCCTGTCAGTTGCTAGGCAACTGTAACAGCGATTGCCTTCTGCTCACCCATAATGCACAGCTTTCATAATTGTTCTCCCTGGGTTTGCCAATTAGTCCTAGGCGCTCGCTTAGCCAAGACTTCTTAAAGCGCATCTTGCCTGCTTAGTACAGTGGTAAGGCTTAAACGCTGCCATCGTGTCCCGGTAATTCCAGGCTGCCCATCAAACACAGGGCGACTTCATGGGAGGATCAAAAACTAAAACAGTTTTCCAGAACTGCAACCAGACAAAAGAGGAAACTGTCAGCCAACACAACATTCTAGTAAGTTCAAGTTAAAGCGCTGGTTCTGTTTCTTTGAACACACACTTCCGGTGAACGTGCTTTTCTTGATGATACAGAATAACTGTGAACCATTTTTAAATTAATCGCAGTCTGAATTAATCTCATGTTGAGTTTAGAAAAGGCTATGAAAAAATCTTTAGATCACATAGTACACATTCAAATATTATATAAGCAAAACCAATAAAGGTAGACACTGCTTTCTTAAATCCCAAGAGACCTAAAGAGCATGAACTTGGTAACATGGCTGCTGGCAGTACTTAAAAATCCGGCAGCTAACTGACGTTTAAGACGCACTCCACGTTTTTCCTATGGCCCTCAGAGCGTGTCATATGTGAGAGGAGCTCAGACTGTGAGTGACTTTTCCAAAATGTAAGTGGTAAGGCTAATAAGTGACAATCCTAAACTAGGCCCTGGACCCTTGGACACCACCCCAGTGCTGTTTCCTCCACAGGAAGTAGGTTGATAGTATCACCATCTGAGGTGTGCCCTGGGAGAGTACAGGTTCGGCACGATCCACATGCATCCCAAGGTCCCCAGCTCAAGACCCGGGACCTGGAAGAGCAACCGAGATGAACAACTAAATACAAAAATAAAGAAAATAAAGTGCTTCTTTCTCCTCTCTCTTCCTGCCTGCCTCCCTCTGCTCTCCCCCTTTCCTGCCTGCACCTCTCCTTTAAAAAGAGAAAATCACCATCAAAGCTCATGGGTTTGAAAATATAGGTGGGCTTGAATCTCTTAAGTCCAAGAAACTAGAAAGAGAGCTTTGAAGTTGAGGAGTATGATGGGCATGGAACAGTGGGGAAGAAAAAGTTTCTCTACTGACCCTTTCCCTATTATGCATGCATATTATTCATTTGAAGAGAAAGTTTTGGAAAGGATGCTGACTCAGTGAATGGGTCACTAACCACATGACAGACTCAGTGGCAGATACTGAGGAAGTAGGGATGAGTAAGACCTGGTGTCTGCTCTGCAGCAGCTCACACTGAAGCAAAGGGATCCACGAAGAAGCAACAAGGAAGATGTTAAAGGGGCCAAGCAAATGGTGCTATGGAAAAACAAAGGGAAAAGCAAAGTCTGCCTACTGAGCTTGGCAGTTTCAAAAGGGAACATGTGAGATCGACTGGAAGAAAAAGCCTAACTGAGCACACCCTGATGGAGCAGCATCATAATATTTGAATGTATACTATGTGATCTAAAGATTTTTTCACAGAGAGCCTTTTCTAAACTCAATCACCTCCAAAGGAACACAGGTCACACACCCCTGGGTTTGACTCCCAGGCCCAGGAGGAAACAACCAGTGTGAACGACTAAATAAAAATAAAATAAAGATGCATCCTCTTCCATTCTCTTCCTGCCTGTCTGCCTACTTGCCTTCATTCCTGCCTGTACCTTTCATTTGAAAAAAAGTTGGAGAAGTAGTGTGAATGGTAGGTCAACCACAGTTACCAGATGAAGGGAAATTTTCTGAGCCACTCTAGACCAGGCACCGCAGTAGGCATGTATTTGCTAGAAACACAGACAACACACAAATAATTACTGACAGTCAGGATGAGTATTTGGGTAGAAAAGGAAGTGTGGGTGTTACACACTCTTTTTTCCCTCAGAGCAGAACAAAAACTTATAATGCAGACAGTCTGATAAAATGGAAACCTCATTAAAAGTGGTTTTAGCACAGATTTTATAATTCTTGATGAGGTGGTAACTAATACCAAAATATAATCCACAACTTATGAAACATGTTTTCAGTCAGACCTGCAATTGCTAACACATAATGAAAGAGAGAAAATGAAAACTTCGTAATTTATTTGGACTTATTATAAAGGATAAAACAGAAGATGAATACTATATTAATGCTAGCATTTTCATAAGGTTCAAAACCCCTGATCTTCAGCAGCCTGTTTTTACATTTGTGAGATGTCAGTTGGGTCGAACAAAGTCCGCGTGACCAAGAAGCCAATGTCAACACAGGCAGAGAGCTGACTTGGTAATACGACATACATGTGAAGACGATTCCAAGGTGATGAGGTTTTCTGATTAGAAAATGTGACCTTTTGGGATTCTACTTATCTTTCAGGAGATTTATTTTTAACAACTCTACGTATGCAACCGAGCGCGGCTCTCCAAAGAAACTGTGCTGCAGAGCTGTTCTGTCACTCCAATAAAGTCGCCTCCTAAGGTGCAAACCAAAAACAGCCCTTCTCAGACTTTGGAGGCTGAGGCTGAGTTTTTTTTCAGTATATGCAGGGAGAGCTTCGCTTAACCATGGAACATAAACCTCAACTTCCTAAAAGAAAGAAATTATTTCATATCAAGGTTGGAAAATAAGAGGCAAGACTCAAACTGGGTAATACTCATCATGAGGCCTGTGGAAGGCAATGCTGGAATACAGCCCCAGGATTCCTGCCTCTGCCTCTGTGACAGACAGCTGGTACAAACCCCTCCCTCTGACTGTAGCAAAAATTGTGAATGACAGGATTTCCCATGATTAAGCTAATAAGTTTACTGGAAGTTAATAAAAAGATTCAGAATAGGCGTGCCTGGTGGCTCAGGAGTTAAGTCTGTGGCTCAGGAGTCGTCCACATTAAGCCCAAGGGCTTAGGCTCACAACACAGGGGTGGGGGGGTGAGGGTGGGGGTGGGGGGTTTGAAGGGACAACCAAAATAAAAAACTAAATTAACAAATGCTTCTTCTCCCTTCCTGCTTATTTTCTTCCTCTAAAATAAAAGGGAGACAGGGACTGGCAGGTTGGGCATTTGACCTAAAAAGGTAAAACCTTGAACAAGAAATTGCATCCTTTGGAAGAGAGATTCAAAGCTAACAGCCATGCTGTGAATGTTCCCTGGACAGGGGCATGTGACAGGGCCCCGAAGAAGCACTGCAGAGGTTGAGAAGAGCCCTCACTGACAGACCCCAAGAAAGCAGTCCGATAGCCACAAGTAACTGACTGGTCGAGACTTCGATCCTGGGCAGAGGACCCAGCTTACTGGTATCCAGAACCACAAAAACTGAAGGATAAATTCCACTGTTTTAAGTTAGTTTCTGGTAGTGTATTAATACAAAAGGAAGAGTGTCTGTTAAGAAACAACGTAATACTTACTTGTTAATGTGCTCTGCTAACTTACACTGAAGGAAATTCAGACTGGCAAAGAGATTTGAGGAATGACAGTACTTCTGGTAAAAGTGCTGAGTTCTGAAGGGTGACACTTCTTTGGACGTGCAGACCCGGATTGTTTTAAGTTAACAACCAGACGCAAATTTTTACAAAGTCTCAGCATATTAGAGTCAAAACTCATATTGCTTGTCATTTATCTTGCTTATTACAGTTATACATTTGTTCTGGGCACTTACATTTTGTGATAGTTAATAAAAAAGTATTATTCAACCCAAACATGGACTAGTAATAATAAATCAGAGCAGAAAAGCGTAAAGTCTAAAACGTTAAATTTATGTAGTGTTTGATGCATTTACCTTTTGCAAAAGTACAATTCTTAAAACCGAATCCAGCTACCACTCTGTGGGTGGATTTAGGTTTGCTAGGCTCTGTCGCTTCATTTGGATGACAATGCTCTTTACAAGCCTGCCTGACGGCTCTAAAGGAGGAGACATTAGTGGCATTCCTAAATCAGTTGTCCCAAGTTCTCAGTTTATTCTCAAAGATGACGATATTACTCACCAGGATAGAAAACCTAGGGGATATTTAGAAATATACAGACCTTTTTTTTTTTTTTTGGCTTTCATCACAACTTGGTGAAATTTAGTATGAAGCCCAGCTTATAAAATACCCTAAAATGCGTAAGACGATCTTGCACAACCAAGAATTTGGTTGACTAATGCTAATAGCACCTCATGAGGAAAAAACATTTTGAGTATAAGCTGATCAGTTACATTAAAATTATGTCTTTTTCCAGAAAATCTCACGGAACAAGTGTTTTAAAAAGCACTTTTTATAGGGAACTCAAACAACAAACTGCACTGGTGTAGAAGTGCTTCCACAGCAAATACAGGAGAGCTCAAGGCGACCTCTGTGCACTGTCCCTGGTTCCTCTGCTCATTCTCCTCCCAAAGCAGCTTCCCTCCTCACTCTGCACCCTCAGCCACCGGGCCTGGGCCCCAACGCAGGTCCTGGAGCTTTACATGACCTGCACCGCGATCCCCGAGCCACAGGGAGGCGCCAGGGAGGCGCCTGGTCTGCCTTCTCTTACACCTACTTGAAATACCACTTCCTTAAACTTCAGCTGGTCTCTCATCCCACTACCCCAACCTGGGAACACTGAACAACACGGACTCTATCACTCTGGTCCTTAAGCAGGTAAACAAGTAGGGTACAGAGTCCTCTCTCACTCTGCAGCCCCACTGCAGCAGGAGTCACCCTTCTGTGCCAGGCATATCCCCAGAGCAAGCGCAATGTACTGTCATTAAACTGAACTGCGGCATTCTGCTTTCAGAAAAGGATATTCATGGGTTACTTTCATTTCAACCTCTCCTAGTGCCCTTAAAACAGGACCAATGAATACTCTCAGAAATTTTGTGAAACACATCTACCATTTTACTCCGCCTTGAGGAAGAAACAGTCCCTAAGTGGACATTAAATTCCATTTTCCAATAAAGTAGAAAAGAGACTCGAGGCTGCAATATCTATAGTTACAGGTTTGTCCTATAGATTTCAGTGTGTGTGTGTCAGAGAGAGAGAGAGCAACCTATTGGTTCTGTTTCTCTGGAGATCCCAAATAATAAAGAAGTTTAAGAGGAATTGTGCATTTCACACGAGAAGCCAACTCTTCAAATAGTCTTTCCTTTCCTGTGTTCTTGGATTCCCCACCACCAGGATTTCCATCTCCAGCAAACTTCAAAGACCCATGGTGAGATTCTTACAGAAGAAACTTAAGCGACCCACTTACACTTTGGAAGAAAAATTTATCTAACAGCAGGAAGCGGGGAAAAAGGTCCCTTCCCGTCAGCCTCTCTGTGTGGATAAAACTTGAACTGCATGGTTTTGGACACTGAAAATAATATTAAAAAAGACCATTTTACTCAATAACTGCTGCTTCTCTATATTGCTCTTGACACTTTTTGAGATAAATCAGATAGCTGATAGGTAAGATAAAGTTTAAACAAAGACGTCTAGTCTTCAAATTCAAGTTTCATGCAAAGTGGCACAATGTTAGCGAAAGCCTTGACCAGAATAACAAAGTAATAAATGGAGAGAGTCCTGTGAGCCAATCTGTTAGAAAACTGTCATGCCTGACTGAGAGAGATGTCACATCATTAGGTCCTCAACACAAAACACAACAAAGCCGTAGAGCAAAGCAGGCCTTGCGCTGCCTGACTACCCGGCAAGTTTCTGAAGGCAGCACTTTAGAACTGGTGCAGTGCACTATTTCACCTCATCCTGTCAGCTGCCGTCAAAGCGAGTAGGAGTGAAGGTCAAAAGAGAACAGGCAGGACCTGTTGGCAGAACCAATCTAAAAGCCAGGGTTTTCTATTCAGAGCACAGTAACTTGGTTTGAACAAACAGGTGAGCTAACTCTGAGATACAGTCTCCCTGATGACCCAGGCCCTTCCAGAGAGTGTTCAAGGGAACATAACATGCCTGCGTCCATGTTCTTGTCAGTGAGCTAAGGCCGAGTGGCATGATAGTGTAATTTCTCATCCTTTTAATTCCGGACTATTTGTAATAATTTAGCTTTTTCAAACGAGTTCTCATTTAAATCTAACTGGGGCGAGGGTTTAATACCAGTCTCACACTCGTCAAGAAAACTCCCTGAACACTCCTCGCCCAGAGGGAGGCACACGTTTTCTGTCTCTGCTCCCCGCACTGCAATGTGTCTGGGCAGTGATTTCTCCACCCTGGAATCCACAGTTCAGGTCTTCACATCTAGGAAACGTGCGTCTTCAGAAGCAAGTTTTCATTTTTAAAGATGCACAGTGTGCACCTTGTGGGAGTAGTGGTTTGGTCCACTGCCTCCAGCCCAAGCGCAATCAGCATATGTCCCTAGGACCCAGACTCACGTCCTGGGATGGGGAGAACAACCAAGACGCACGACTAAGTAAAAATAAATAAAATATTTCTTCCTCTTCTCTCTTCCTGACTGTTTATCTGCTCACCTTTATTCCTGCCTGTGCCTTTCCTTCAAGAAAAGACGAAACGCTGCAGAGGAAGTGCACGAATTCCCCTGGCGGCTGTTCAGCCTTGAAGGTGAAGGTTAAAAACGTGTAATCGCAGACATCCTGAGGCTGCTTTGTCTCAGTTACCAACTCTAGAATCTCCTGGAACGCTCACAATAACCTCAAAAAGCAATCATCACTGTCCGTTTTTACAGACTAGGAAACACTCAAATCAAGTCCCTAAATTCACAGTTAATACGTGACAGAATAGCATCTTGAATCCCACCACTAGGACTCAAATGTCTGCTTTTCCATTATGCTCCGGAGCCTCAGAAGCTTCGGGCGGCACGCTCCTATACCTCGCCTGCTCTCTACGACGGGCAGGGGCGCGGTTCCTCAACACGAGCTGGGGGAAAGGTCTAGCCATCTATTTCCACCAACTAGGAAAGTGATCTGGTTTTGCTTCTAAACGATTCTCTTGTTTAAAAGTTTACTCATGAGTGATCGTAAACTTTTGTGTCAAAGTTTGTTCACATTAGAGAAATGACTCTACCCTCTGGTACCCGGCTATCAACATCAGTTGTGTTACTGAAGATATACCTAATGATGTCTGCTCAGATTACAAGTCAGGAACTAAAGTTCTAGTCCAGCTCCATATTTCAAAATAGACTCACAATGCTAATAGGCGGTAGGGGGTTTCTTATAAGGGGTGATGGAAATATTCTAAAATTACATGATGGTGATGACTGCAGAATTCTGCGAACATACTAGATCAAATTAGAGACTTTAAACTGGTGAATTAGAGCATCTTAATTCTATCTTAACAAAGATGTTTTACAAAAAAGGACTCAAGGCGTCCTGATAGAGCAGTGGTTAGATTAATCTCCTCCGAAGGATACAGGCCACATATCCTTGGCTGAGTCCAGGGTCCGGTGGGAAACCACCAGTGTGAACGACTGAAAAATGGAAATAAAATGGGGTGCTCTTCTTTCTCTCTCTTCCTGCCTGTCTGCCTACTCTTCATTTCTGCCTGTACCTTTCCTTAAACAAAACAAAACTCAAAGGGGAAGTAACTGCTCAAGTATCAATTATTAAAGAATTAATATTAATTTTACTGTATTTTAATTTTCCATTTATCACAAATGTCAATTTATCTAATATTTATTATTAAAGTATTAAGTAACAGACATAAATATAAAATGTATGCGAGCTTTATAAACATCTAGACTTACAAGTAAAATCAGGCAATGACCACATTCTCTACAAAGGGATTAGTTCTGGGCGTCTTTTAATAAGCTTCATGTAAGACAGATGGACAGACAGACAGTGAGAGAGAACTAATAACAATTCAGAAAACCACTCTTTGGACGCTGCAGGAATGACAAATACATTTAAAGATTCCTCCTGCCGGAAATAGAAGGACCACCTACCTTGTGACAAGAAACCATGCAATCTGACTGAAGTCTGGAGAAAGTCTCATGTATGTCTTAATATGTGGCATGGCATTACTACGGCCAGACGTCTCGGCTGACCACTTGCTGGTGAGAGGAAAAGACAAATCACAAATTAGAAAATACACACTGGTCAGAATCCTACTATTAGCAAGCTATATGAAAAACAAAAAATGATAATCTAAGCAGAGTACTCGGTTCTCTGTGACATGACCTGTGATACCTCAGAAAACTCTGGTCTGCTCACAGAATAACACATGTTCATTTTAGAACATAGGTATGTAGGACATTATTAGCATGTAACACAAAGCACTGGAGCCTTCTGGCATATAGCTGTCTCATCTTTTTTTTCCCTATACACACAGGCATATGTATTATTTCTGTTGTGCTTTTAACTGCATGTACGCATGTCTGCCTCCTGGCTGGACTGTGAGCATCTTAAAAGCAGGAATGGGACTCCCACACTCAGCGCAATACCGGCACTAGTCTCGGTAAAAGTTTAAATGAAACAAAATACAAAACAGGAAAAACGGAAACAGTCTGAGTATCAAAATTGCATGTGGAAAACCAGTGGATGGGTCAGAAATACTGTATTCAAATGTTGACATTCACATATCTGAATATGGTTTCTAAGTTTCCAGAGAAACAAGGTTCCACAGGGAAAAATGACCTGTATCAAGAAGCAATGACCTATACTTAGGAATGTGAGATGGTCCCTCAAAGAAGAGACCGCAAACAGAATCAGGACGAGTTTGGTCTATCATTAGATTATTAAACTCACTTGAAAGGAGCTCAAAATAAAGACGTTTTCTAAGGAACAATGTCTACAGGAAGAAAGACTCCTAGATGATATGCTGAATTAGACTGAAGATCTAATCTGCCTTCATTTCTGGCTGCCCAGTGCACTAAACATGAAACTGGGATCGATCTAGAAGCATTCAGGAAGCGTAACTTCTGTAGCTAGAGGGCAAGAAAGGACACTCTTTTTACTTGTCTGTTCAACCGTTTACCAAACCGAGTATTAGCCCATCTCCAGGAGACAAAGTGGCATGGATTCAACCTTCGGCCAGCCTGCAGTCACACAGTGTGTAAATGTGTAGACAATGATTATATTTTATACACTGGAAATATGAACTGAAATGAGGCTTAGGTAAATTCTACACTACCCACCATGTTCCATATTAATCCTTTTCTTTGAATGCCAATATATAAATAGACATCTCGGAGAAAAATTTTACTCTTTGGTATTAAAATCATTCCTCCAAATTTTAAAGTGCTAAGTTATTTCTATCACTAACACATGCAGGTGAAAACATATAGCTATATTATATAAGATTCTTAAAAAAAGAAAAAATCAGACTGACATAAATTACATTCTGATTCCTAAAGAAGCAAGAAAAGCATTCTAAACCACTTACTTACTGAAAATAGGAGTGGAGCCAATTTTGTTTTTCAGCCGTCTGGATGCTATAGGGAAGAGAGCCCCCAGCTTTCAAAAGAAGAAAAATAAAATAAGATAAATAAAAATCATGAACTTTAACTTGAAGATCCTTCATTAAGAAGAAAAGTCTAAAACAGTGAGATGGTAAAAGACAAAGCAAAATTACTTCCATTTTTCATCTTATGGATCGTTCTTGGAAAGAAAATGCCTCTATTTGCATTAGGTTTGGTCTCTCCACGGGGCTTCGTTTCTGAGGGGTAGATTTGAAAGAGAAAATATTTCCTATCGCAAAAGAAAAGGGTAGTATTGAATCATGAGGGGTATTGGTTTGACATCTTTAATTGCAGATACGAAGTGTTAGAACAGACCACAGAAAAACCCCGCTATTTATCTCTCCTCACAGATGAGAAAGCCTCGGGCCTCATTCTGCCTCTTTGTTTGGCCCAAGACCAGGACACTCGGGGATGCAGAAGAGGAGGAGAGCTCGGCCCTGTCTCCTTCACCTTTTACACTCTGCTACTTCTAAACAGAAGTTTTTTAATGGCTGAGCAGTGCCCTACAGATGGAAATGAATGATCACTAAAATAAAGCAATCGGTAAACAGTTAAGTTTTTAAGAAAGGAATTCTGTAAGTCCTATTTCTCCAAAGAGAATAAAGATAGTTGCAAGTTCCAATCAGAAGCCAATTTTTGTTCATCTTTGATAGGAAGGAAATTCCAATGATTCACTGGTGACTTTCCAAACATGCTGAACTTCTCCAAAGCATTTAAATCTTTCTGAAAAAAGGCACGCTGCATCTCATACTGCAAATAACTAAAAATACAGTCAGGGCTTCAAGACTAGTTGTAAAACAGCTTTTTTGAAAATACCTTGTTTGTCCCCATTAAAAAGTACACTCTGAATGGATCTAGTCTATGAGAAGCACAGAAAGACGATAAAAACACAAACACTATGTCCTGAATCTCTGAAATAATTTTAGCTTTGCCATTAAAAAGCAACAAACTGGAGAATATATTCCCGTTTATAGTTTTTTTTTCCTGGAGGGTCCTAACTACTTAATATGGAATAAATTGTCTAAATTAGTCAGATTCAGAATATTCTGCTTCCAACCATACACAAACGCCAACCAGACTTCTCTTTTTCTAGAGGCATATATACTATCTGGGTTTCGGGTGAATATCTCCCAAAAGCACTATTTAGGGGGCTGTTGATTTCCAATAAAATAAAATTTTAGTATACAGCACTGTTGTAGGGAAATACAGGACACGGTTGAAAAACGTTCACAAAATAATCCCAGGCATTTAGAGATGAAGACTTTGAGAGAACAGATACATTAACTAGGTCGCGATTAAGCCTATATCCTGGACCTTAAATACAACTGCAGCAGGGATTCAGATTTGGAAGACACACACAGTGCCTCAGACACAAGCCGGGACGATGTGGCGGGGAGAGATGAAGACGTGAGAGCTGCTCTGGAAAGGCGCAGAGCAGGACAGAAACTCTTTCACTGGGACTTTGTCTGGACAAACAACTGTTGGTCGCAGAGGTGAAAAGAACCTTATTGCTAAAGATATGCAGTGTGATCACTCAGAGCGGTGAGCGTATCACTCAGTAACAGTCACTCAGTGTTTCTGTGAAGATTAAATCGCATATCCCATCAGCTGTGTGGTCTCTTCTTTGGAACAAGCAGCGTTCAGTATCACCTATTTTCAGGATCTCATCCAGTTAAGAGAAGAATGTCTAAGCTATACTTTTCTCATCTCGAGGAAGAAGGCATTTTCATTACTTGTTTTCAAAAGTTTACTAGGAGAGTATGAAATATACCTGCATATACCTGAAACATACCATATTGAGACAGCCTTGCTAACAATTACCTGGATATCCTTCCAAGCTGGTCCGCACATTTTCCACAGAAGGATAGATCTAAAACAAGGTGAGAAAAAAAAAACAAAAACAAGTAACAAAACCTGGACCGCATCCTGCTGAAGAGACTATGTTAAAAGGAACAGTTCTAACTTTTAAGAACAGGACAAGCTCAAATGAAGACTTTGAAAATGTGTTTTACATTTTAAGGCGTTTCTGTCCTACAGAAAAAAAGTGCACTTCTAGTAATTAAATTGCAGGAAGCATATACATTTAATAAAAAACCATTACACTTTGATTTAAATTTCTTTCCTCTGAGATGCCAAGTTAACCGGGAATTGAATGCAAAGTTAACGATAATTCAAAGGTCTCAGAATAATTAATAATGTTCTTGATTCTGCTGGCAGTGTTTGAGCGAGTATCTTTTCCTTGGCCAACAACACTGAGGAGTGAGCACAGGCTGGACCGTGTGTCAGGAGCACTGGCCATGCGGACGCCAGAGAGGTTTCCACGCAAACCCGCCGAATTAAACACCAGGACGAGGAGGATGGGAGAATAAGAGTGGGTCACCTCAAAGAGAAGCAGCACTCACCAAATGAAGAGGCGTGGCACCCTTCCCCGGGACCCTGCTCTCCGAGCCCAGTGTCACCAAGCTCTCTTTAAACTCAGAACACAACCACTTGGATTCGTCAGCCCCCAAGGAGCCAATGCTTGAAAACTGTCCTATCACGGGCCAGGACTCCGCTTTCGGCATGGAGCAGGCGTGCTCTTTCAGAAGCTGTGAAGGGAAAAGCAGCAGCCATTCAGAACCCTGCTTTTTCCGGGGGCCCCTCGACTCACAAAGGCAGGCTGAAAATCTTAGTGATCAATTTCACACGCTTTCATGTGTCCCTTCTTTGGAACATTTTTTTTTTAAAATACTAAAAATATTTTCTTTTAATGGAGAAAGTAGACACAAGTGTTTATATGTCCCTGAGTCTGTTGATTTAAACCACAAGCAACACCAAAATTATTTTTAATGATCCATTTTAGTAGAAATACCAGATAAACCATCAACCTGCCACGTGAAGTTAGACGTCTGCCTGGAAACCGTAATTGCTTCACTGACCTAAACAACACACAGAAGATCAAACTATTGTATATTTTGACTCCTCTCACTGGAAAGAGATTTAACACTAGTGTTCCTGGCAGCGCCGCTGTTCTAAACTAAAGAATCTATTTCCTGATGCACGTACCACCTTAACTATTGTGCAAGGTTATGTGGGGTCCTGTTTGATGCTTATGTAAAGGAGCAAACAAGTCAGAAAACATTCAGAAATTCTACTTAAATATCTGCTGAATGTCTTCTACCTAGAGGTTAGAGGCAAGAAAATAAATCAGAGTACCTGTCCCAGGAGAACTTGTGTTCTGACGGATGTATTTTTCAGTTAAATAAGTGTTGTTATCTTTCTTAACACAGTTTAGGTATTCGTAGTTATAAATACACTTACCAAATAGCCCAAATAGTTTTCAGCTTCCCCACTGGGTTCAGAATGGTGTAAGAAACAGGACTGACCTAACACCTACAAGATGCAGTTTCTATTCTTGTGCATGGCCCCCAGTTGGCTGCCGGAGAGTGGAGAAGTCACTGCACCTCCAGTCATACCTCAGTCAGTGAGAGCCCGATCACCCCATCTCCCTGGAGAGCAGTTATCATACCATAGCAGCTACTCTGTGAAAACTCTAAATGGTTCTCCAACTTTCCATGAGACTGGGACCCTACGCAGCCTGTCCATCAGCCGGCCTGTATAAACTGTTACGGCCTCCTGAACGCCCAGCACGTGCCTGGCCTTCACTCCGTCAGTGTGACTCATACAGTTCTGGGAGGGGAGTTCTACTAATATGCCCATTTTACAGACGGCAAGCGGGGCGGGTTAAGGAGCAAGCCAAGGCTCCACGACTTGTAAACAGTCAGGTTGGAACACAGGTCAGGGAATGTACCTCCAAGCTGCGCTTTAGGTCAAGACATGAAGGCATCCGTCTGCTTTCAAGGGTGGTATTTTAAAACAGGAAATGAAAATGAACAATTTTCATAAACCACAAGGAATTCTTACACAACAAATAATTCATGGAAAAAGCCTTTTAAGAACGTCACCTTAGGGAATTTTAAGGTCAATAAACTTTCTCTTAAGCAGAGAGACAGGAAACTTTCATCTCTAATGTGTTTGGTTTTTTTTTTTTTGTTAAAGACCTTCATTGTTCATTTTCAAACCAGCAGCATGTCATTTTGTAATTATAATTCTCTTAAGGACACTGGTTTCATCAATAAAATAAGTCAAAGTTATAGCCTTTCCTCAACATTGTTCTCTAGTCTTTGTTGAATTTTTATGTTAAAAATCCTTGATACGCAGAACACTTAAAAGCTACAAAAGTTGTGTGAATGAGAAGTCTCTATCTTTATTACAAGGAATATAAAAACTAAGAAAGTCCATATACTTTTGTCAGAAAGTATAAACTTTAAAATTAAATTAAATTAAAATTAAAACATTAAAATTCAAGTAATTACCAAAAGCTATAGCCAGACAATTTATGAAGAGCCTACTACTGGACTAGACTTATACTCGAGACAGCGTGAATCTGACACCAGATGTGTGATGTGTCTGACAGTTTTCCTACCAGCATCTTTGATGCATAGTTAATCGGCAGTGAGGCCCTTTTGCCATCAAAAAGAAAGATGGTTGACACTTTAGTTTCGTTTCTCCATTGATGAAATAAGGCAACCACCAAATGGATATTTCCTAGTATAATATAATAGTGTGCAGACTGGCTCTACATTCTGATTTCAACTATTAAGTTTGATCACCAGACAATACAAAAGAAACTATAATACTATGAATGAATGAAAGACTTGGAAGGCAGATACTCAGGTCTAATCCACAAAAGAAAATCAATTCTTTGAGCAGTACTGCCATGTCTCCATATACATTTGAAAACATATTAGAATATTTTTATTTTGTATTTTTTGCAACACACTGTTTGAATGTTTTATATTTTGTCTTTTAATTTTGTTATTATACTATTCATTATCTCCTCTTGAATGTCCCTTTTTTTGTTTTTCTCTTTTATGGCAGAATTGCCCCAGGGCCAATTAGTTATGTGGCTAAACTGTCCAGAGATGCAGCATTGACAGTATCTGGAACCATCATCAAAAGAAAAACCAACAAAAAACGTGAGGAAACAAATTCTTGACAAATGTTAAAACGGTAAAATTCTGTTACCTTCCTAAGCCTGAAATGTCCCCAGTTATCTTTCTGACTTCCTTGAAAGCGTCCTGGGGTTGATCCAATAAGGTAAACACTAAAAAGATGTAAAACGCCAAGTTACAGAAGTTATAGATCATAGTGATGGGATTTGTGCAATCTCAAACCACAAAACACCCGTGAAAGTTGACGGCATCAGGAAATGATGCTCTCAGCCATTCTGTTTTCTTGGGATGCCTCCTCAGAGCAGTGACTGATACTTGAAACTCAGTTTTGTGTACATCAATAATGCTAGAACATTGAATTAAAGGACCTGTGAAAGAGTACTCAGTGGGAGGCTTCAGTAGCTGGGACGATCTACGGGCTTCTTAGCTTTATCTCAGTGAAAGAGAGGGAAGAGTGATATAAAAGAGCTCCAGAGGGATGACAGAGCTGCTCTGATCACTTCATGAAGACAGCTAGGCTCCCGCAAGCCAGCCCCGCTGTGGCTCATCTGGTATTCACCTACATAAGCTCCCCAACTGCAAGACACCTACTTTGTTTCAGAGAGGTCATGCTCCTGGATGATATCTATCCACTCCTGGAGAGGAGGAGCCTTGTAAGCCATCAGGTAGCTGATGAGGTCAGCCTTAAAATGGGTTGCTGATTCTCCGGATCTGTGGGTTCTGCTAACAATTCTTGGGTACAAGGGGCTCAGCCATATTCTGGAATGGAAAAAGAGAACTGTAACATCGGGATCTAAACTGATCACAATCATAAAGCAATGCCCTCAAAAAGACTAGTAACAACATGTATTGATGAGGGCATGCAGAAAAACTTACACATTGATGGTGGGGATGTAAACTAGTACAACCAGTTTGGAAGACACTACAGAGGTTCCTCAAAAAGTTGAAAAAAAAAAAAGAACTACTGTATGATCCAGTAATTCCACCCCTAAGTTTCTATCGAAAGAATATGAAAATGCTAATTAAAAGACAGCGTGCACCCTTATGCTCACTGAAGCACTACTGGCAATAATCAAGAAAAAGCAGCAACCAAAGTGCCCACTGACAGATGAGTAGATAAAGAAGATGTGGTCTATTTTACAATGGAATAGTATGCAGCCATTAAAAAGGTGACACATCATTTACAGCAACAGGGAAGGGAATTAAGGGGATTATGCTAAGTGAAAAAAGGCAGGAGGAGGACAAGTATTGGATGATCTCACCTATATGTGTAATATAAGAAAAGAAAGCAAATGGAAGATAAAGATAAAAATAAACCAGTAGATAACAGAACTGAGGTTACCAGAGGGGAAGAGGGTGGGGGGTGGGGGGGGTGGGAGCAGGGATGGATGGTTGAGTTAAAAAAAAAGCAGCTGAAAGGATGACGGGAACATTTGTAAAGCAAAAGGATCAGCAGGGCCAGGTGCATCAATTATGAAGAAATACTACACAAAAGAACTGTTTTTAAACGTTTAAAATAATTTATAATCCACAACACGAAACTGTGAGTGTCAGTGAACTTAGTGTGTGAGGAGAGTGCCTTGCTCTGGGGTGGCTGGCAGAGAGGGTGGCGGGAGGCAGATGTCAAATCCTTGGTCCTTTTTGAGTTTGAATCATGTAAAGCTACTACCATATTTTTTTTGGGTGTAAAATTTAAAATAAATGTTTTAAAATAAGGTAAAATTCCATTACCATTAATCCTTCCCTCATAGCAGCCTGAGGAAACACAACTGTTTATAAACTGAAGCTTCCGACTCCTGGAAAAGCTGGAGGTCATGGGTGGGGCTGTCTGAGACAGAAGCCTGAGCGCCAGTTTCTGAAAGCCCTGTAGTTATACTGACCACAGTTTTCCTAAGCACACACTATGTTGGTATCATTTCCTTTTGCATGGGGGTACATAGAAGTCATGAGTCCCACCACCGAGCCCAGCAGCTTAGCAGCTCTGTGAGCAGCAAAGACATCATGAACCAGAAACTCAGGGGAACAAGAGTCTGTGGCTTTTTGAGAGTGGCCACCTTGGGGCCCTAAACCACTTGGAATTACACTGCACTTGAGAAGCACATTTAAATGGACACCCGAAAAATATCAGGAAGTGGAGATGGAGGCTTAAAGTCACCAGCTCTGGTGGGGACAGGGAGAGGAGCGGGAACGAGAGGTCTGGCTCAGACTGGCTGTGTGAAAGGGCCCTGCTGCTGACACACTCCCTGCTCACAGGGCCCAGCGGGATGGAGGCTGGACGGCTCTGTATGGTAGCTCGACTTACTGACGGTGTAAGCCTGGCTGAGGCAGAGCTGACACGCCCCCAAGGAGGAGCTCTGGCCCAGCCGGGCAGTGACATGGGGCAAGGGAAGGCACAGGAGGATGGCAGAGGAGAGCACTCGCACTCAGAAAGGGCACTAAAGGAAGGCTGGCTTTCCTCTAACACAGACAGCTGCTGCCCACAACTCTGCAAGGAAGGGCAGAGTCGTGCGAACTGTTTTCAATGAAACAAAATTAGAGCTAACCACAATGAAGAGCTTCCAAGGAGGGAAAAGAATGGTTAAAACTTGAACAAATCCCTAAAACTAAACCCAGATCCCTTCAAAAAAAGCAATTAAAAAAACTAGATCTAGTGCATTCGCACCAAAGACACAGTGTTAGGACAAGCATGAAAGGTTTTCATTCTTCTGAGACTCAAAGAAATAAATTAAGCGTTCTAAAAAGACACCATGTTAGGTCTGTTTTCTAGAAAAATAACTGATTTGGAGCTGGCGGAAGTTTCCGGCCTATGAGGAACCCCCAAGCTTTCCTTCCACACGCACCTGGCAGTTGGAAGTGAGAGCAGAAGTGTGTGCAGGGGCACAGGGACCGAGAAGTGACCTGCTGGGTGTGACGGGGGAAGACATGAGCCAGACCCCTCGTCTGCAGCCTCTTTCCGCCTCAGACCTTTGGCACAGGGTATTCCCTTACCTGGCTAGAGGGTGAGTCCAACTCCATTTTTGTAAAAACTACGAAAACCCTACTATGTGTAGACTACTCCGTGTAACAGACAGTTTGGGATGAGTATGCACTAAACTGCTAACATTGGCTTTTTTCGGATTATAAAAAGAGAAAAAAGAGAAAAAGTAAAGAAGTGAACAAAGGCCTACAAACCCTTGGGTTTTCTGATGCCAGTCGTCACGGATGAGATTGGAGGTGTGTATGACAAGCCGGAGGCCTTCTTCATACAGAAGCAGCATCATTTTCCTGTAAAGACAGAAACTGGGTCAAAGACCAGTAAAAGAATTTTCTAAAGACATGACAGCTTTTTAGCAAAGAAAATTCTTTAAACTCTGATACTAACCAACCCCTAACATTCACTATCTTCCTTTCTTCCATGCAGTATCAGAATCTGCCTAAGTGACAGGGAGAAAAGCTCCTTCTGAAACGCTCTGAGGAGCTGGTGGCACTTCAAACCCCTCGCTCCAGGGTGGCCTCTTACCTTCAGCAGCAGCATCTGTTACCATCCGTGACGATGGTAACCTTCTAGTCCAGTGTTCTTCAGAACACAGCTATAACCTTTTGCTGTACCATGGTTAGCAGTTTTATTTTTAATTGCAAGGGTAAATTAGAAACTCCAGAGTATATGGCATGTATTTAAGCATTATTCATGAAACTCATTTCAGCACATTAAGTATGGATGTGCGTAACAGACTGAAATATAAGATGTATTTATTTCTTACTGTGGGCTGTAGTTTTAAAGTTTGAAAGCTGTTTCATTTTCCTAAGACTGACCTTTTTTCATATCTATAGATATCCCACTGGCTGCCATATATCTAGGTTTCAGCTAAGTCTTCTCCATTAACTCACAGCAGACCTTGTGGAGGCCTCTCTCCCCATGGGTCTGCCCCAGGTCCCCAGTCATGGACGTGTTTCTCTTCGCTTCAATTTAGTGGGAGAAGAGCTGACTATACACGAGAGGCCTTCCTCTAGGACATCCAGTCATCAGTTAGAAGCCGTGTGACCCTCAGGAAGTAACTAATGTCCCTAAGTTATTTGTGTCCCTGAGCCTTGGTTTCTCACTTGTCACATGAAGAATCAACCCTTACTTCATAGGGTTGTTGTGAGACTGAAATGCATTAAGTATTTCGTTAAATGAAAAATTATAGGTGGACATTCCTGTTTCTCCTCAATGTCTTGCTTCTCTTATAATCTAAGTGTTTTCTAATTCAGGAACCTGAATCCTCTCCCCACCTAGAGATTTATACCTCAGAGTAAGAATTCTGCCTTGACTTATAGTTTCCACTGAGGTCCAAACACCACTTAGCACTTATTGACAGAACTCCATTCATACCTGGGGGAGAAAAGGAGCAGCTGACTCTTTCATAAACAAACACCATGAATGCTGCTGGGACTTGATGGGATTAACACACAGATACAGAAAAGAGGAGATATTTAGTTCTTGCCAAAGAGAGAATTTCACCCAAGTTGGCAGAGAATAAATTAACGCGAAGCTGGAGAAATGACAGCTGTTGAGCCAATCTTTTCATTTATGAAATGCGCTCCCTGAAATCTGGGCAAATTTACATACACAGTTGTCCAATTAGCAGCTGACTGTAATTAAGAATAAGTTAGTTACGAATCCGAGATGTAAGTTTTACAAATATTTCTATTAATCAAGGCATCCATTACTGGGGAAATGAGGCGCTGATATGAGAAACCCTATCAGTGAGCTAGTCTAGGGCAGAACCAGGTCAGCCTTCGCAGACAAATGGCATGAGCTAGTAAGGGTGTGGTCAAAATGGAGAAAAAAGGATAAGGAATGACATCTCTCTTGAAGAGCTCTGACCCACACATTATCTGCTAAGTTGTGGCGGAAGCAAAAGAGACAGCTCCCAGGTTGGAAGCTATTCCTGTGAAGGGGAAAGAAAATGAGCCTCTGCAGAGCGCCGACACGCCAGGTGATGGTGACGTTCCAGAAGCTCTGCAGGCAAAACCCCCTCCCAATCCAGCGGCGGTGGCATCATCCCATCGTCCCGGCCGCACTCCGCTGGCTGAGTAAGGTGATGGGAATTGTCCAGGTCCCCAATGAGTCAGAGGACGAGCCTGTCTGGGTCTCCTGGCCTGGGATTCTCACTTCCCACTGCACAGCCTCTGCAGGACGGGCTGAGGGAGAGCAGGAGGTCGGGAAGATACAGTCCAAGTGAGGAAGAGGATGAAGTGGTGTGCGTGTGTGTGTGCACGCTCGTGCGAACACGTGCTGGCGACCAACGGAAAGAATGAAGCCAGTTTTTCCATTGAACAATCAAAAATCAATTAAAAACTTAAGTGAAAATAAGTGGGTTCTAAGTGCATCCCGGTGTAGTGGTTGGGTGCAGTCCACATTCACCCCAGGGTCCTGGGTTTGTGGGAACAATCAAGACGAACTAAATAAAAGGCTTCCTCCTCCTCCCTCTTCCTGACTGCTTGCCTGCATCTGCATGCCTTCACTCCTGCCTGCACCTTTCCTTTAACAAGCAAAGAAACAAATAAATGAGTTCCGATCTTGGAAAATGACTAATCTTCTCAAAGCCTCTATGAAACGAAAGGCAGAACCAAGCTTGTGAACAGCTTCGGAAAACGTGGCTCTGGGGGCTCCATGAAGCCTTGTCGCTGTGCTCCTCTCCAGCCAGGCCCAGCAAGCTCGGCCTCGCGAGCACGGCGATGCAGCCTGACTGCGGCGGGCAGGACTGACCGCTGCACAGAACTCAGGCCAGCACCGCAGCGCACCGTGGGCTGCAGCCTGCTCTCCGAACCCCCGTGGCTGACCCACTCGATTGTAGAACGGGTCAGACATCCATGTGAGGCTTCCAGCTAGAAATGGGAAATGAGGGCCCACCCGGGGTCACCCACTCCCGGCCGGAAGGCTGTGCACGGCAAGCTGACCCTGGCGCCCACCAGTGACTATGGTGATGCAGCGGGGGGAGTAGGAGGGAGCTAAAGATGCAGAGCTGCCCCACAAGACACCGTTTGTCTCCTCTGTTGAAACAGGCACCCGACAAGCTCAACACTAGCGAGGAGCAATTTATCCTGGAGCTGGGTGCAACCGAGGAGGGATGCTTGGTGCAGCATTTAGACACCCAAGATCATTTAAACCCAGATGGCATGTGGTGGAGAAACCTTTCATGAAATGGCTTCCTTTTAAAGTGGATTGGGTAAAATGTGGTTTCAAGTGTATAAAGAGAAAGATGAATGAATGCATAACATCAGGGAAGTAGTGGTCACAGCCAGTCACACTCCCTCCTAGGAGATTTCTCCAGATACCTGGAGCAGGAGGCTCCCCATTTCCACTGCAGGTCTAGAGGAAAGACGGGGTTTGCTCACATTCTTTTGACAAAGGCTTTCTAGAGAAATAAGGGTTATTAAAAATATTGAAAGAAGTGACTATACCTTGTTCATTTTCTCATAGAACCAGTTATGCTGAAGGGCTCAGGGAAAGCAATAAAAACATGTTTCCTGTTGGTGGTTTATGATGTCTCAGAAAATTATTCTGAGAGAGAAATCTCTGAGCTGTCGATGCAGGGGCAGGCACCTGGTCAGCTGCCACGCTGGAAACTTGTTAAGTTTCCTTTCCATCTCAGCATGGCGCTGACCAAATACTATTCCGTTAACATCACTCAGAATCTTATAGAAATGTCTAGACTTTCACTTGAGCAGTGGGAGCCACGTGCCTGTGACTTCAGTCATCCATGACCACACCCACAGCTGAATCCTCCCAAGTCCAGGATAACGTACGTTCTCAATGGAAAGCAGAGGTTGTTCTGTGGACGCAGACTTTCATGTAAGAGCCGGGATCTCAACATTTTGTCTGGAGACTGTCAGAAAACAGCTCCACTTCCTTATCAGCAACTGTCACAAGGACATTCCTCTGAGGACACTTTCTGAACAGCATCCTTAGATCAATTAAAATCGTATGCTCCCCCACCACATAAAAATTGCTTACGTGTGATGTGTTCCAAATGCAATATCCAGCTTTGCCTAGGATGAAAAAGAAGGCAGTCACTTATTTAAAATAAAACTCAATATTCTTATCTATTGGGAATCATATTAGAAAGGGTTCAGGTCAGCATGCCCTGGTGGAGTGGTGGCTAGGTCAATCGCCTCCAAAGGAGCAAGTCACACACTCGAGTTAGAGTTCTGGGCCCCGGGGAGGCAACCAGTGTGAACAAGTAAATAAAAAAATAAAAAATAAAGATGCTTCTTTTTCCTTTCTCTTCCTGCCTGCCTGCTTACCCACCTTCATTCATGCCTGTACTTCTTTAAAAAAAAACAAAAAAACTCTCAGATTTAAAACACGAAAACAAACAACTGTTTTTACTGCCCTCAATGATAAGACAGATTTTATAATAGCTTTCAGTAAGGCTAGTTTTTCTAAAAACCTAGCTATTTTTAAAAGTTACTCAGAATGATTCAATGTATACTTCATTTTTAATTACAGTAATTAGAAGTAAAAAGCTGAATTTCTTTAGTTGTCAAAAAAATTAACAAATGAGACTACGCAAAGTCTTAAAATTATATTTTTGGCTTACACAGAACTTGATATGAGCAGAAAAATTTTCAGAACACACTGAAAATACTGTACACACCAGCAGCATAAAGACTTACAATGTCAAAACAGGTTTTCTCATGTTAATAATGTAGCAAGTACTAAACATAAAAAGATAACACACTTCATTCATTTTCACAGTGTATAAAGGTGGGTGGGTAGAGAAATGCAGTTTTATGTCACTTCCATAGAGGAAGACCCTGGCTAAGTGGAGCATGCGTCAAGATGAAGGTGATAAAGAGGAATGTCAACGAGCAGTTAGGAATGCAGGGTGTGGACACAGTCCTACCCTGCATGGCTTTGGAAGATACTGCTATCTCTGTGCCTTGAAGCCCCTGGGTCACAGACAGGTGGCCCCATTCACTACATTCTTGAACTGAGTATCTGGGGATGTTCAAACTAGCTTGCCATTTGTATGGCCTGGCCTGAGCAGGGAACTCGATTTAGTCTTTAAAATGACAAAGTAAGAACGAAGGTTGTTATTCTGCAAATTGACAGTTAGCTCAGAAAAGAGGATGGTCAAAGATGGTACATGAGTTTAGTTTTGTGATAAGGTGTGTGTTTGGGGGCAAGACTAAGCACAAAAGAAGGGCGATAACTTAAGCAGATATCTAACAGGTGCTTTTTGGAGAAACCACACAACATCCCTAAGAAGAATAGAACTAGAAATTCATTTTAAAGATGAAGACATTAGGCTTAAAGAGAATAAGTGATGATGCAGACTGACACGCCAGATGGTCAAGGAGAGCTGGGACAGAACCTGCGACGTGAACTTGACCACCAGAGGGCCTCACCTCTGGCCTCAGGCTCTGTATGTGCAAAATGGGACAGCTCAGCATCCACTAATTCACAAGCTTCTGCTTACTGAAATAACACTACGTTGCTTTAAAAAAAAATTAAAGAATTCATTTTACAGACAAGGAATAAAGGTATTTCAATAGCTCAGGAAGGGGCCACAGTCCTTCTGTACCGCAGACCCAAACTGGGAGTTTGTGAACAGGGCTTTGCACAAAGTTTGGAAGACAAGGACTCGCTGCGCCCTCTAGTGGCCAGTCTGGAGCACGAACTCAGACACACAATCTCCTTAACTATTGGCAATGGGTCCTTGAAAGAGGCTTTTCTATTTTAATCACTGATTTTCAGAACTCCTATTCTTTTATTTTCTGTCCATTATTCTGATGAGGGTGACTACTGCAGTTTAAACTCATCTGCTTTTGGAAACAGAAGTAAAACAATGAGATTTTAGGCAACGAAAAACTAAACTAGAATTGGCAAAGCATAGTTATGTCTTGAAATTGAGCTACAAACATGTTGGGTACAAGAAAACACATGTTTAAAAACTCCCAACTACATAAAAAATAGAGAATATCATAGGAAAACTTGTGAGATATATTTAAAATCAATCAGACTGAGTTTTCTCACCATTTTAATCTTAAAAAATACACATGTGGATAACATAGTTGGAAGAAGCATAAAATATGAGGTGGAATTCTTTCATCTTGTATGCATGGGTAGGGAAAAGACACTAGAAAAGAAATAGAAAAGAAAATTCGCCTAGTTTCCAAGTAATTCACTTTTGTCTCTAAGGCAAGAACAGAAATCTTGAGTCAATTTCAGAAAGCTACTGGCAAGGAGAGAAAAAGGTTAGAAGTATCAGTCCTCATGGCTGCTCAGGAATGAACAGATTACCCTGCTACAGAAAAGGTAAACATGACTACACCAGTCACTTCATAGCCACCATTTCCACAGGAAGGAAATGATAAATACAAAAAATTGTGAGTCTCTTGCTTTCCTCCCCCGTTTTCCTGTTTCTTACACAAAATGCCATACAAAAAGATTTTCAAACATAGTCTAAAGCTATGAGTCATAATGAAAGTCCAAGGCTTGTCGGTCACACTGTATTTCCATGTATTCTAACTAGAAAGGACGGGCTGTCTCAGGCTGCGTGTAACTCAAAGCTGGACAAGCATCTGGTGGTGACAGTGGAGGGAAGAGATTCCTGCACTAGGTGGTGGAGAGACGAAATGTCCAAATTTCCTTCCAACTCGCAGCCAGGCAGGAGCTGGAAGGGCGATAAGCACTTTACCTGGCAGAGGGAAATGTTCCCATAAGGCTTCGCCTCCGCATGTAAGCGAGCCTTGGCTTCTCGTTTATCACCATGCACGAGCAGGATTGGCTTCTTCCTGCCAAGAGAGCATCAGCACATGAAAGGGGTCATTCATAAAGCTAATTAGGGAATACCAGCTTCCTGACCACTTGACAGGAGTTTCTGGCCCGGGTGTGACTGAGCACAGGCTAAGAGGGTGGTGTCGGTTCCTCCTCACTAACCACTTCTCTCTAAAGTGGGGTCACCCTGCCTGATCCGGGAGCTCGGATGCGAACCGGGAGTGGGGGGAGTGACTCAAGAAAGCTCTTGATTCATTATTTTCTCTGATTCAAATGGCACACAGCCCCTCTGTTTCTATGTTTAAATTCAGCTACAATCACTATTTAGTATGAGGCCGGTCCTTCCCTTCTTTTAGATCAAACAGTGGCTCGTGGTCAGCAGCCCTCGAATTCACCAGGCCCCTACTGTGTGCTGGTACCGCACTAGATCCTGATATCGGGGCGGGGGGGCGGGCCTGGGCACAAGGCACAAGGCAGCCTCATCACAGAGCTGAAGGCATAGTGGGAATGCTATAGTTTTGAATTCTAAAAAGACAAAATTAAAACGCTCTTCAGAATAGATTACCAAGGAAAACATGGTCTCCTCCAGTGAACTCAACGCAAGATTACCCTCCGAAACCAATCTCTCTCTACAAGCTCTCCCAATGAAACAAAAACTGGATTTTTCTCCAACAAGCAGTCCAGCAGGAGGAACGACGACAGCCACTTTCCCCGCTGTCAATCAGCCTGCAGAGCGGCCTGACCACACACACAGGGCAGCACAGCTAACAAGCAGCTAACAGGAAACGCACTTCTAGAGCGAAAGGTTACAGAAGTGCTAACGTCACCCACCGAAGAGCTTGGCTCGAATGTTAGGGCGACTATAAAGTGTGCCATGCCATTTTTTCTCTTTGGGAGACATTTTCTAATTTACAACTAGAAAGCCAGTATGAAGAATGTAAAGGACAGTGTGCATCCACCATCTGGAAACGATTAATATCAGACACCAGGGCCCCTGCTTTCTGGTGGCCTCAGGGGTTCACCAGCTTGAGTACAGCTTTCTGTTTGCTCACAGCTTTCCCCGTTTCTTCACTCTCCCTGCCTCAGAGTCCAAATTTCCCCTTATCCTTAAAGGGTCATGAGATAGGATCCACCCCAGTGATCGCACTTTGCCTTGATTTCCCCTTTACAAACCCAGTCTCCTGGGAAGGTCATATTCTGGGGCACCAGGCCAGGACTCTCGCAAATCTTTTTAGGGAGGGGACAGCTTCTCCTGTAGTACATACTAGAATTTGTCATCTGTACCGCGCCAACACTCTAAAGTGGGGACAGCTTGATTTCAAAGTTTTTGAGAAGAAAATGATGGAGAAAGGCAAATGCTCCTCCTCCAACATCTGGACTCGGCACCAGAGGAGCCCGCGCAGGGTGCCTGCTGACGGCCAGCACCATCCTCCTCCCTTCCTCTCAGAACAAGCAGGCTTTTCGAGCTGGTTATCATCCTGACAGAGCTCTGCACGTGGACCACAGGCGGGAGTCGTGTGGGCTCCCAGCAGGCTGCTCCGAGGGGACAGCAGGGACATGGCCCTCTCTCCCTCTTCCTTCTCTGCCTCTTTCCTTGCTGCTCCCAAGAACAGAGACCAGTGATCTGCAGCTCTAGCGGCCACTCTGAACCATGAGGCAACTGTGATGCCTGAGGTCACATACCAGGTCCATGGGACAGAAAAGCAGGTGTTTAAATCCCTGAGAATGTTGGCGGCCCCCAAGCCAGACCACGAATGTCTTACTACCTGGGTTTCTCAGGTTACAGAAGTGGTTCTCCCTCCCTGCATAAGGTATTTGGGGTTTTCTGTTACCAAGAGCTAAAATGAATCGTAGGTGGCACAGGTCAAATACAAGCCCTTGGGGACTTGCCCAGCATTTTATCTCCGGTTAAAGACACAGGTACCCACACTCTGATCTGAGAGCACCCGGGGCTTTGAGGCCCCTGACAGTAATTTTCCTGTCTGTCTGTTTCCACCTTGCTTGCTGCTCTGGGATTCTGCCACCTGAACGTCTGAGGCATGTGAAGGTGGCACCTCGCCATGTGACACGACCTCTGCCCGGTGGCCTAACACCAGGCTGAGGAGCTGCAGGAGGCAGACGGCACGCCCACCACACCGCTCCGTACGTGGGTGAGAGAAGGCCCTGCGGCCCAGCCCGAGCTCTAAGCACAGAAGACTCACGGAAGCAGCACGGCAGGGCACAGCAGCACGACGGTCGGTGCTGGCACGCGTCGGCCTAGAAACCCAGCACGTGGCGGTGACCTCCTTCCCGCTCACAGCGGACACAAAGCTCTCTCGACCTACTCTGGACACAGCAACTGAGGGATGTGGTTAAAATCTGTGTGAGGACTGCATGGGACAGCAGAGATCAAAACCTCTTTTTCCCATTAGACTTGTGTTTGCCTGGCTTCAGTGGTTTGAAGAGAAACATTCAGAAAAGATGGACAGATGCCCGAGAAACCCACAGCTGGGTTTTACAGCCGCACCACAGTTCTGTCACCACCTGCCACCCCGGGGAACTCACCTGAACTCCGGTGGGTACTGCTTTATGAGCCAGTCCACGTCAAAGCAGTAGTTAAACTAGACGGGGAAGGAAAGGCACTCGGTCACGGGGGACTCAGCCCAGTGGTCTAGGAGAGAACTGCGGTTATGCAACGGAAAGGAGCGCTGAATGGGGAGGTACTGCAGCGACTCTTCAGCAACGTGTGCTCCCACGCGCACAAGCCAGCCTGAAACAGGCCCTGAAGGGAATCCTGCTCAAGGACTCGGAATCTACGCAGACGCGCATGAGGAAATTTTGGAAATTCTACCACTTTGGCAGCACTTGTAAATGCGTGTGACCCATGTCCCACAGCGCTCGGATTAGCCCGAATCCCAGAGCTTATCCATGTATGCCTTTTATAAAAAGAGCTTTCAGGAAAGAACCTTTCCTTGCAGCCTAACTTAGGAGCTTGGAAACAGGCCCATCTGGGAGTGGACGTTCACCAGGCTAATAACTTACATCCTGACCACACGTTCTGTCCTGGCCCTACCCCTGGGGCCTCTCCCCACACCTGGGTACCCTTTGGCCCTCCTCCTGGACACAGTGGCTTAGGGGACACAGAATGACCCCCCCCATTCCATGTGGAGGTCGGGGTCCCTAAGGTCAAGTTGAACATGAAACAACACACAGAAAGCTTTGCATTCTTTAGGGACACAGGTGTCCCTTTTTCTATTTATTCGGGAGCCTGGAGGATTAACGTGAGTCACTTGTCTGGCAGGTGCAATTAAACAGGCAAAGCCGTAGCTTTTCCTCTCTTTTGGTAGGAGCAGAAAATTTCATAGTTTTCTGAATCAAAGCCAACTTGAGTGGCCCTGACCTCTCGACCTGGCCCTCCCAGGGAGTGGACATCATCAGTATCGCACAAAGAGGTACCTCCAGCTGGAATTTCCAAAGAGCCTTCCTGGCCAGTGCGCTGGTCCACCCCAGAGCTCCAGGGAGTGGCACCCGTTTTCTTTGCTGACGGCTGGGGACCCCACATCCACGGGGTTTGTGCCCTGCCCAAGGACCCTGCCCAGGACTGGAACACAGAGCTCCCCACTCTGATTTTCTTATGGGCTGGTTTATCCCCTCCCACCCAAAGAAAGAGCGATTTCACAGCAAACTCACCTGAGCTGAACATACAAGTGTTCCAAACAGAGGAGAGAGAATATCTGAGAAGACAAAACGTTTTGCATGAATTCACATTTTGACAAAAATTCTCTAATAATCACAAGTGACACCAATGATCAAAATGTGACCCAGAAAACAATGAACTGAAAAGTCCCTGCAAAGCTAGACTTAAATGCTTCCTAAAATTCAAGAGAAACACTTCCCCAGTGCTAGCTATTAACATTTATTGAGTATTAACTAAATACAATGTGAAACTAAAAGCTACACGTCAAGACTGGACACCAGTCAATCTCTGAAACTGCCAGAAAGAACAGGAAGGACACACACCCTTCCATCCTGATCTCTTCACTTTCACCTTGTTCAGGTGCTCACTCAAGTGAGGAACCTTCTCTGACCCAGGACCAGAGGACGATTCTGGTCCGGGGCCTGTGAACACTTGCTGCCCGTGAAGGAAGAAGGGCAGGAGCACCCAGACTCCAAGCACGCATTTCTAGCATCTCAGGCATTTTTAGCATACAGGTCACCCCCAAGGAGGGCCCCCTTGCACCTACTCAAGCCTGACTTCAGAAAGTTTGCTTCTCATAAACTGTATGCCCATTGTCCCGTCGTGGATTGCAACTGTCCTGTGTGTACAGGATGTTTTGCAGCCATTCTGAGGGGTCTGTCATTCCGTTTTGTAGATGAGGTGTCTCTCCTCAGGAGGCCACCCAGGCCACACAGCAAGGAAGGGGGAGAGTCGGGATTTGAACCCAGGCTGTCTGGCTCTAGCACTTCTGCTCTTAGTCACAAGCTGTCCCTGAGATGTTAGAGTGGGCTCGCTTTTGATCCGTATTTGCTGAGGGTCTTGTGTCTTCTAGACGCTGGGCTAGAGATCAGGGCACAAAAATTTACAAAGACTATAAAAGCTCTCTTCAGAAGGCCCGACCTTCTGGGAGAGGGGCACATAGGGGAGATAAACGTGAAAACCTCCCGTGACAGTGTCCTCTGTGTCCCCAGTGGGTCCCAGAACAGGTAATCTCAACAAAGGCAATGTTTATTTTGTTTGTCTACCATGTTAATACCTTGTGCTGGTCACTTCATGCAGTTTCTCCTTTTCCGATTCCAGTTTAAAGACGAGTAACCAGACTGGAACAGCATCAGGTCGGTGATCAATGCTGCACAGCAGTGAGTGCTGAGGCAGGTTCAAGTCTTTGGATTCTGCAGCGTCTCTGTCCTCCCTAAGGGAGACTGCACTCACCACACGCCATCCTTCAGACACTAAGTCGTGTGTAGGTTTTCCACAGGACCGTTCTCGGTCGGCACCTGTTTAACCAGGTCCCACACCATCCACCTGGAGTTAGCATCAGAGCCCACAAGCTAAGGGCTCAGGCCCACAAGACAGCTCCACCTCAGACGTCAATCCCAAGGTCCAGACCCTGTACTTCTGACTAATTGGCTCTAAGTCAGCAGTTCCCAAGACTCTTACTGGGCTTGACAATTTGCTAGAAAGCCTCACAGAACTCAAGAAAGCACTTTAATCTACTAGAAGAGGAGACAACTCTGGATCAGCCAGAAGGGATGCATAGGGCAAGGCCTGGGGGAAGGCTCTGGGTTTCCGGGCCCTCTCAGGAAAGGCCATCCTCCCACCACCTCCAGGTGCTCCACCCACTGGACATGCTCTGAAAACCTTGAGCTTCGAGGTGGCTCATTACAGAAGCATGACTGACAAAACCACTGGCCACTGGTGATTAACTGGACCCCCTGCACATCCCTTTCCAGAAGCTGGGAAGGTGGGGCTGAAAGGAGCTTCTATGTACCACAGAAGATACTTCTTTCACCTTTTTAACTTTGGAGCTATTTCAGGAGCCTGGAACCAAATTTATCACAGTATCATACAGCCGCTCTCTGGGGACCTACCAGGCCATCTCGTGGTTCAGAACCTAACATCGACTGCACGCTGGCATTCTTTCTCCCTTCTTCATCGGGACATTCTCAAAAGTGCTTGGGCATCAGAATCCCCGAGAGGCTTCAGGCTGCAGGGTCCACTCCCAGCCCAGTGAGTGCATCTGGGGTGGATGGAGCCAGAAATCTGCATTTTAACAAGTTTCAGGGGAAGCTGGGAGGGCTGGCACAGGGGCGAGAGAACCAGCGCCTTCAAGGACTTGCTACTTAGGTAAAAGTGTGTTACTGATACAGTTTCATCTTTCCGAGTTAAGTCATTCTAAACACTGTGCTGTGTTCTAGTGGGTGGATCTCCGGGCTGTGAGAAATACCCTGATTTCCTGATCTAACAGTCTGCTGTCAAACTAATGCATGTGGTTGTCAAAATGGCTATTTTCCCTCCTGAAAACAGCTGAGGCACAAAGAAGGGCTCTTGGAGATCACACTAGGCTCCCCCCTGCCCCCCGCCCCCCGCCCCCATTTTATTGAGGGAATCCTTTGCTGTGAACTTACCCTTAATGTGGAGGGCTCTGGAGTTGTATTTTGGCTTAATTCCCGAGACTCGAGTAAGGTAAAATTGGAAGGGGTTCCCTCTAACCAACATGTCCCAGATGTCTTGGCCCTCCCCTGACGTTTCACACTCCTCTTCTCCCTTCCCTGGGAGCCTATGGCTGGCAGGAGGGCCGGGATGTTCCGTTCCTTTGGGAGAAGAGAGGCCTTTCTCCTCTTTGACTACCACTTTCTCAGTCTGCTCCTGGGGTGTTTCTGGGGACAGCTCATCCTCACTGCTGGAGAGACACCAACCGAGGTTTTCCTGGGAACCACCCTTCTGCCTCTTAGGAGGTGACACCACAGAATCCAAATCCGTGCTGCTGAATCTCACAGGTGAGAGCTTCCTCCTGTGCGCGGCTTTCCTGGCCTCCGAACACGTGTACTTGGGCTCGGGGAGAAAAGAGGTAGATGGTTTGTCCAATTCGGGTTTGTCCTCCTCGCTTTCATCACTGCTGGATATGGTCCACCTCCCATAATTGCCTTCCTGAGACATTATACTTCTGGAAAGGAGAGAAGAACATAGCATGACTTACATTCAGTGCTCATTGGTTAATTAATTACTGCTCTCCAACTCCCTGTCACGAGTGCCTGCCACACACAGGGCACACCTGACACTCACCGAGCTCTGCAGGTGCTTACCTGCACAGTACCAGACTCTGCTTCGAGAATTTGGCAGCTAAAATGGCAGCGAAAATCCCCGTTAAGTTCTCCTCCTTGACCTCATTCTCAGATGCCCCAGGAAAGGTCAGAGCCCAACTCCCAAACAAAATGGTTCATTCTTGACCCTGGAGCTTCCTCAGTGCGCTTGGAGCTTAAGGCCAAGTTAAGGAATTTCAAGAGTAATTCTGAATATGCTAATTTTTTTCAGGTCAAACTGGTATTTACAAACTGATCCCTTACCTAAGCATGGGAGACAAAGGAGTTCAGATTATTCTTTACTTCCCAAAAGCTACTTACCAAGGTCCTCACGACTGTCAAATGATCACTTCTGTATAGTGTCAGGAAATAGTTCATTAGGACTCAGCTACCTTAACCTGTCTTATTGGCCATCTCATAAATCAAACTACTACAAGCTACAGAGGCAGAAACTGTACTAAAGTTAAATACTTGTATTGCCTTTTTTTTTTTTTTAAAGGAAAAGTACGGGCAGGAATGAAGACAAGCAGAGGCAGGCGGGAAGAGAGAGGAGGAAGACTATTTTATTTATTCTATTTGCTCATCTTGATTGTTCCCGCCACCCTGGGACACTGGGATGTATGTGGACTGCACCCAACCGCCACTCCACCAGGGGGTGCCACAATTTACTTTTTTATTTCCACTTTTTGCTCTAAAAGGGAATCACCTGAAACAGGTATTTTTGGTTGTTACCTACAAAATGACACCAATTCAAGGGTAAAGGATTACCAAAGCAGACATCTCAGAAAGCTGAAGAATAGTTCCTTATGTGCCTAAAAATAATTAAAATAAATAAGGCTTATTCTACAGCAGATTTGCAAATGAATACATATCCATATGTTTCAAACTAAAAGAACCTATTTTAAGGTAACTCCACTTTCAAAATTTTTCAGCACGCTCTTTGAATGAATAACTAGTCAAGTCAGATAGGTTTCTCCTATAAGTTACACACTGCAAGGAGCTTTTGTGTGGAGTATATTAAGGCAGTAACTTGACCTGTTCTTCAGAATCAGGGTCACGGTTCACTCCACCTGGTAGGAAGCTTTAGGGTCCACAAAGATGGCAGGGGCCACTTGCTCCGGTCATGGTGGCCCCAGATTGGGTCGGGTCTTCTGTCCAGTCCATTCTAGGAGTTGTTAGAACTCGAGTGGGGCCTCGCCCCCTCCCAAGTTGTTTCTCATCGCCAAGGGTTAAGAAATCAGAAAACTAAGTTTGTTGTAGTTAATGAGAGCAGAGAGCTAGGTTTTCTCCATGAAAAACATTCTGACAGACTTAACACCTTCTTAAGCAGCTGTTTCGTTTATTTTTTAAATCTGAGGTTCCTCTAGTGTTCTAGACTCTAAATAAGCTGCTAATTAGAGGTATTAGAAGGTAGCACAATTCATTTTGAAGGAACTACTTCAAAAGCTACAGTTTGGGAACTTAAAAAAAATTGTTTAATAAAAGAACCGCCTTGGGAGAAACTACTTGGAATGTTAACTCCAGCTAGCTTCCGCTTGATTCTAAAACAGCTCTGAAGCTAGGCGCTTAGCAATAAAATCTTCAATTATGAGTTCTGAGACTGTTCTTTCAAGATTCCTCCTCCCCACTCTAAAGCAAATTGAGGGTGGTCTCAAAGTTTTCAAGTGAAAAATGTTTTGGTTTCCAGGCTGAGAAAAGGAGATGCGGACAGGTATCTTAGAAGTGATCGCCATCACTCTCCCAGATGAATTACATATAATAAAATGAGTTCTCAAAATCCCCCAGAACTCAGTAGGAAAGATATTTATTCATCTTTAGCAACTCTAGGAGCTATTGGGGAAATGCCTAAAGTTTTCAGTTTTATTACTCTCATGTTTTTAGAATCACATCGGGAGTAGGACTAATGGACCATGAAAACTTCCTCCAACAAATTAAAATAAGCGGGTTAAAAAACAAAAAAAAAACTTTGAGGCGTGCCCCGATGAGAGTTGCAGTTAGGTCAACCATCTCTGAAGGAGACCACAAACCCCTGGGTTCAAGTCCCAGGGCGGTGCTGATGCAGGGGCTCTGGGGTCCAGCATTATAGAGCAGTTTTATAAGTTTATTAGAAAAAATGGAGGAGGAAGAGAGCAAAAGCAGGAGATACAGTCATGGGCAGGGAGGGCTGTCCAGATTGCTATGAGATTCCTACATTCATACCCCTCCTTTAGCCAGAGGTAGGGCTATTGAGAAGGAGGGAGTGCTTTTATCATCAAAGACTAGACCATCACTGCAGGTGGTTCCAGGTGAGACAAGAAGAGATATCTCAGTTTAGTTTTAAAAGCCTCTGACTCCAAAAGGAATTTGTGGGTCCCATCCTGCCAGCAGCTCCCCATCCTCCATGTTTGTCTAGTCCCATGTTGATTTTGGAAGTTAAACTGCTGAAACTTCCCCCCAACAGGGGCGGGGCAGGGGACAAGCAGTGTGAACTTAAAATAAAATGCTTCTTCCTCCTCTCTTTTCTTGCCTGTGTGCCTTCATTCCTGTCTGCGCCTTTCCTTTAAAAATAAAGCTTTGAAAAAGATATCCCACAGAGAAAGCTTTTCTTCTTTGTCTGCTCTATACATAAGTCTTTGATCTGACACAGTCAGATATGCCTGAGGCTTAGTATGCTGAAATATATCTAAGAAATGGGGAACCTATACATAGGAAATTATTTTAATGTGTAGAATAATTACAATTTAAAAAAAAGTGAAAAAAATTATATGACCGAAAAAACAAATATACCAGAGAGTTGTTTACCTATCAAAGGCACCCCCCGCCAAAAAAAATCCCACCTTTTCAATACACTAATCAAAGCATATCAAGTCATTAACCTAGCAGGTTACCAATCACTTTCTGAAATCAGGAAAGAGGAACTGTTGCTAAGTGCCAAGATCATTCAGGCACTTTTATTTTGGAGACCAGGACTGGTCACCAGTGTCAGAATTTTACTTCTCTCTCATGCAAACCCAGGTTCCCAGCACACACACACCACGTCTCAGTCATACAGCTGTGCAAAGAAACCCAGGAGCTTTCCGCATAGTTTGTTGGTGGCGGAGCACAGGACTAAAGCCACATTTAGTAAATGGTCAGAACTGGAGATTACAATTCAGGAGGCTGATTCTAAGACCTGATATTCAGCACAGCTCGCTGTGACCCAACATTTACGAACATCACATTAGGAAAGTACTATCCATTTCCATTCCAATCGAATTCCTTTGTTTAAATCAAGGAGAGCTGTGTGGTAGAAATGTCTCTAATCTTGCTTTTGAACAAGGAATAGACTGGGTTCTTCTTCAGGCCCCAGGAACACCTTTGCTTACCAACAGAAGATATGTTATGACTTCATTATATTTACACAAATGAAGTTTTTTGTTTTGTTTTGTTTTTTGTTTTTAAGGAAAGGTATAGGCATGAATGAAGGCAAGCAGGCAGGCAGACAGGCAGGCAGGAAGAGAGAGGAGAAAGAAGTATTTATTTATTTTATTCAGTCGTTTATCTTGGTTGTTTCCCTGGCCAGGGGCCTTGAACCAGAGACCTCGGGATGAATGTAAACTGCCCCTTGTTTAAACCTCTAGGCCATCAGGGCGCGCCAAAGTGTTCTTTTGAAAGAGTGTACAGAGAATGAATTCAAATAAAGATGGTAAGCAAATTATAGTTGCTAAAGAGAGTAAGACAAAACCGGGAGGGAGAAGGAGAATGATAGTTATTTGGTACATAACTATGTTGCCAAGGAGGATGAATGCATAAAGTCTCCCACCAAATATAGCCAACAGGCACACTCGTGCTTGCATCAAGGACTTAAAAGAACGTGTGGATGCAAACTGAGACTCCTCTTAAACCTACTCGCTCTTCCTCTCCAACCACACCACCAGACTCAGCTTACAATTCCACCTTCTCCTTCTAGATGGCAGACTGTCAGGTGGCATGGGAATCAGGCTCCTTAACTCAAGTCCTGTGTGGCCCGCAGCGAACAAACACGGACCTTAATTTCAAATCCAGACATTACTAGGTGCCAAGTGTGCTCTTGGGCGGGCTGCTTAACTGCTGAACCCGATCCATCCTCCGTAAAACAGGGAGCCACCTACCTCCTTGAGTTCATCCAACAACTGCTTATTGAGCAGCTATGATGGACCAATACAGACTTTCTGCCCTCCAAGAGTTTACATTTCACCGGAAAGGGAACAGATTAACAAACAAAAATAAAGGCATTTTACAGGCATCCGTTACACGCTACAGCCATGAGAATAAGAGGAAGCCGAGGCCCGGGACAGAGGAGACCCTACCTAGTCTTTACAAGATGCTCCACTTCCCGCGGAATCCGCCTCCAGCTCCGTCCCGCACTCACCTTCCCGCCGCGCCGGAGAGACTACGCTCTCACAGACCGGAAGGAGCCGAATCACGGTCTGGCCCGCTCGCGAGACAAGCGCGGACTCCGGAAGCGGCCAAGCGTGCACCTGAGGTGCTCGGAGCCCCGAGCCGCCTGGGACCCTCCGCCCGGCGGCTTCCCGCGCATGCGCGCAGTTCAAACCCTCCGGCCCGCTGCGCGCGCCGTTTGCCCTTCCCCTTCCGGGACGCCCGCCGGGGGTCCTAAAGGCCGCCGGATCCAGTGGCTGCAGAGGCATTTGGGGACTCCACTGAAGCGAGACCCGGCCGCCTCCAGCCCCCAGCTCGCCTCCTGGCAACTTCTTAAAAAGGGAAGAGAAAAACTGATGCCTGCTACATTGATTCTCAAAACTTCGTGCTCCCGGGGCTCGAGGCAGCGGGGTTATTTTAAAAGTTAAGAGATCAGCTGAGGTTTGAGGCAGCTGAAGGCTGAAATCTATCCGGGGAGGAGGGGGCTATCAAACCTGCTGTAAAAGGTTAAATGAGCTCCTAACTGACTCCTAAACTCGAATGTCTGGGTTTTCGTTGAAACAGGTGTGTATGTGTGTGTACCTAATCTTATTGATTGGCCAGAAAGGTCGGAAATTAACTGCAAAACAGATCTCTACCTATATTCCTTGCCTTCAATAAAGATATTAGCTATGAAATTTGGGTTCAATGCTGTTGACACTATTCTCGGAGTTTCTTTCAAACGAGGCACTTCTCCCAGAGGACTGAATGACAAAGCTTGGTGTCAACGTCCTTAGGGCTCACTTGATTCGCTTACCGAACGTCTGCTTCGTGTCAGGCACCGTGCTAGGTGCTGGGGTTGTTGGGAAGACGAAATGGACTTAGATTAGCTACCCTAGGAGCGCTCAAGCCCCAGGACTCTGATCTTCACATGAATCCTTCTTTCGTTCAGTTCCTTTTATACTTTGTTCACACCTTTTTGTGTGTCCTATTCCGTTTAACACAATGCCATAGAACAAAATTGTAAAAAAGCAATTATTTGCAAGGGATAGGGACAGAAAAAGGAATCAGGTAGGATTCCAGAAGCGGCACCTAGAAGGACCCGCTTTGCAGCTGCGCCCGGGGCGTGAAAGGTATGGGACAGGGCGGAGCCAAAGCTGGGGGCGGGCCTGGGAGCCTCTTCTCCATAGGCTGTTCCAAGGAAACGTTAGTAAACAAAACCTCTGCCCAATAGGACTGCGGGATCAACGCCAGTGCCTCTCAGGCCGTCCAATAGGAGAAGATGTTGGAGGTGCTCGACTACGTGCAGCTTCCTGAGTCCGGGGAAGCGCGCTGAAGGTGGTGGTTTCAGCTGTTTCGCTCTCCATGGTCGGGATCGCGATGTTTTTCTCACAGGCTGAGATCCGGCGCCGCACTTGGGAAGCTAGCCCCTCAGAACACAGGAAGTGGGTGGAAGTAGGTGTCCCAAGGGCTGTCTCGGACTTCAGCTTGACCCGGAGCTTTCATTTCATCACCCCATCCGGGTCTCGCCCACCCCGGCTGCACAGATTGGACTTCCTTCCAAAGTCACAGCTAGAACCACGAGGCTTCTGGTGTTGTGCCTAGTGCTAGTTCTTTTTCTTTCCCGCTACGTATTCTATTCATAATTTCCACTCTGCCTCTCTTCCTGACTTACAAAGCCAGCCCCTTTGCCTTACTTTTCTAATTCTAGGGCCGAATTTGGGGTAGAATGAATCTCGGTAGCTTACAGGAATCGTTTTTGCGTTAGCCTTGCGATTAAATCGTTGCACTTTGGGGGTGGCAAGTTTTAATCTATTAAGATTCCTTGAGAATTAAAATGATCATAACAAAACTCCATTTTCGATCCCTGTTGCTCGCCTGAGTTTTATATTCTGGAGGTCTATATTTTAATACAAACTAGCAACACAAATAGTAGAACAAATGATTTCTGTCTTACGAACTAAAGGTATTTAATGTTCTTTAGGTATTTAAAGCATGTGATGAAGATAACAAAGGCTATCTAAGCAGAGAGGACTTTAAAGTTGCTGTTGTAATGCTGTTTGGGTACAAGCCCTCCAAGGTAGAGCTTTCTTTACGTATTTGGGGATACAGTGAATGGATTCTGTAGAGGGCTAACTTAAGATGTTGATAAAGCAAATCACTGCCTTATAAGCAATTTCAGAGATGTGCCATTGAAGAATTTTACTTTCTTCTTTAGGACAGAATTGAGAAAGCACACTAGAGTCCATGAAGCCTGTCTCATCTTCAGGCTGCTACTAATTAATAAACATGAAATGTTAGGTTTCAAGAGGGAAGTCTGGAGAGGTGGGTGTTTTTAACAGGAGGGATTCACAGAGTAAGTGACACGCGGGTTTTTTGTTTTTTGTTTCTTTTTTTTTCCTTAAGCGTTTTTGCTGCATTTAAATTATAAAAGTTATTTATATATCTATCTATCTCTATATACATATATAGTCAATAATTCGAACAGTACAGAAAGGTATACAGTTGACTATAAAATCCCTTCCCTCTCACCAGAAGATTGCCCTACTCAGAGGTTGCCATTATTAACAGTTTCTTGTGTATCATTCCAAAATTTCCTATGCACAGTAAATACTTGCACACATTGTCTTCTATTGAAAACATAAAATGGGAGCATGATATGACTATTTTAACTTGCTTTTTTCACTAATAATAGATGAACACAAAGTCCCGCACTGGTGCCACCTTCAGAAAAACAGTTGCATAGTATTCTCTTTAGCCAGTGTCCTCTTCGGGCATTTACATTGTTTTCATTATTTTTTCATTCCTACTAACATTGCTGCAAGAAACATTGTGTATCTTTACTTGTGGATGTATATCTCTGGACAAATAACTTGAAGTACAGTTTTAGGTACATGTGAAGTTCTGTTGGACATTGCTCTCAAGGAAAGGATTGTACTAATTCTCAAATGAAGACATCTGAGCTGAGCTTCATTGAACCTCTTAAATAGGACCAATTTCTTATCCTTCTCCTATCCCCTTTGTGCTGTTTCCCTTGCTTGCTAGTATTCTAGAAGTGGGTCCTTCTTAAACTCTAAACTGGAATTAATCAGTCAAGAGATTGTCCAGGTTTAAGAAATTCAGCTGCAGCCATCATGCAGAGGCAGCACCTAGCGCTCTGCCTGGAATGCCCTCATGAAACCAAAAACTTGAAACACACCTTGACCATGCTGTCCCTCATCAGGGTCTCTACCTGTTTCACATTGCAAACCCGGGAACCATATAATCTCCACTTTCTCTATCCTTCATTGTTCTTAAACATGTCACAGTTTTATAGTAAACATGTTCTGTTGATCTAGATAGGTCCCTTAAATAGCCTAGATAGGTTGAGTGGTTCAATTTTTAGGGGAAAGCTTTAGATACTGAGAGATTATGTATCAGTCAGGGCAGGCACCTAGAAATTGCAGCTCTCCTGCAATTATTTCAGTTTGAATTCTAAAGATCAACTAATGTATTTAGCCAGAAAGAGATCTGGTCTCATCCTGCCTTTATCCCCCTTGAATCTACTTACTTGGTTTTCATTTTAGAATGGAAGTGAGGCATTTAATGACAGGAATAGTAATGTAGCCTATCTAAATACGCTCATGAAATTGAATCAGTCTTCACTTTTATTTTCATGCCCAGTAGAAGTTTTAGATTTTTTGCCTTAATCAAATGAAATATGTATTGACTACAGAGCACTACACAGTGAAGTACTGATAGAACTGATCATTTATACACACCAATTTGTACAGTTAACCTCAATTAAGTAAATGACACTGAATACCCTCTGTGAAGTTTAACATATTTTTTACTCTTCTATGGGTTGAGGTTTGGGGCTTTATATTTGAATATTTCTTTTGAGAAGTGAAATATGTACTGGATCCAGGTCATGAAACAGTAAAGTACTTACACAGTAAGTCACATACTCACAGTTGTTTCCACAATTAAGTGTATTAAGTGTTCCTCTTTGATAAAGGGAACTCTTGCTTATGCTAGAACTACTTTGAAGCACTTCACAGTTTAATGTAGAGAGACATAAAGTGCTGTGATAATTACTGATAGAGAAGAGAAAATGAAAGGAACCAGTAGACAGGTCTCATGTTAGTGGTAACTTAATAGAAGGTCAGGTTAGATTGGCAGTACTAGACCGTCTGATATGAAATGTCTGGGAATATGTGACTTGGGGGCAGTCATGCCCTGATGATTGGATGTGGTCTTGGTAAGAGAGTGCATCCCCAGGACTGGAAGGATAGTGATGCTATGGAGTAAGCCAGTTCAGAAGGAGTAGGTTCAGGGAACAGTCTGTGCAATGCATACATTCAGATATAGATACACTGAGGAAGTTTAGCATTCCGAGTGCCTTCATTCCTTACCCACTGTCAGGTTTTGAGGTTATGGTTAGAGAACTGCTCTCAGATTATGCTGCCTCTTTTTAATATAGGAATCTGAAAACGGGGGCATGGGAGAGCTGTAGATTGATTCAGGATATCTCAGTTTACAGAAGGTAACTGAAATGTGAGACTGGTTGGCATTACCCAAGAAGAGTGTGCAGAATGTGAGATCAGTTGCCTCAGGTTAGAACATTGGGAGGCACCAACACTGAGGGTAGGAGGGAGTCTGATGAAGATGTAGTGGAAACCATCTGGGAAGGTGTAGGACATGGAATCCCAGGTCGAGAAACTATATCAGATACAACTGAGGCGCTAATTCCGTAAGGCTTATGATGCCCTCGGAACAATGTGGGAAAATGCTTATATTTTAATATTTAGTGAAAGCAAGCCCCCAAACTTTACATATATTGTGTTTTTAAATATGTTTAGAAATCCAGAAGGGGAGAAAAAAGAAGGCTAGGCGAGGCCAAAAGGTTAATGGTTTTCACTGCATGACCAGTGATGTTCTTCATAATTTTTTGCATTTTTCATGTTAGCTACATGATATTACTTTTATAATCAGGGAGGAATTTAAGAATAAAACCCTAGACTCCTTTATAGCAATTGTTTTTGTCTAAAACAGAAAGGTTACCTTACAAGTTAGGCCACATATGTGACAACCAAATTGATTTTATATACTTAAACTATTTCAATCATTGGAATAAAGCTTTCGGGACCATTAGCATCTGTAGCAGATTAGTATCTGGTATCTTACAGATACTGATGGAAGAATAAAATGACTATTACCGTTGTCCAATGATATTGCTTGTCTTCTGGAATCAACAAATTTGACTCCTCATAAAATACACCACTTCCCCACAAGCCAAGAATTAAGGACTTGCACTGTGAAAATGTTGGATTAAATTACATAATTTTCTTCTTTTTCTTTTGTAGATAGAAGCTGATTCTGTGATGTCTTCAATAAATCCAAACACTTCCGGTAATATGAAAGTTACTATATTTAGTACCATTACTTAGACATTCATAAAATTAAAATTAGAATAAATACAGACTATACAGCATTATGTTTAAGAACATCTTTGTTTTTTTCCTCCATACCTAAGGGAAAAGGAGTTTGGTTCTTTTAATTTTGATTGTAAGTATAAAGTATAAGCTTATTAGATGTAAAATTTAAACCATTGAAAAACATAAAGAAACTGTTGCTTATAATTTCAACCTCCAATGGATGATGACTGTGTCTTCTGACTTGAGTATCTGAATGAATGAAAATGTCACTTACTGAAATGGGAATATAAGGGGGAGAAGATTTGGGGTTTAGGGAAAACCAAGAGTTCAATTTTGAATATGTTAAGTTGGAGACATTTCAATCAGTAATATCAGAGCATTTGGGTTGTATGATTATGGAATTATGAAGAAAGCTCTGGGCTGATGAAATAAGTTTGATAGTCATCATCAGCATGTAGATGGTTTGTGAAACTGAGGGAATCAAGAGACTACCTACTGCAAATGAACCGAGAACCTTTGGAGGTGTGACCATTAGAAGTCAGGCAGAGGATGAGGGAGTGGCAGAGGGGTGGGAGGAAAATCAAGAGCCTTTGATCTAAAGCCAAGAGAAGTGGATATTTCAAGGAAGAGGGTGTGAATAACACTGCCAAATACTGTTGAAAGGTCAAGTGGCATAAGAACTTAAGAGGATCCTTTGGGGTCGGCAATCTGGAGGTGTTTGATGGCCTCAGTTCAGTATGCCAAGGACACAGGCAGGCTGATGTGGGCAGAAGACAGTTGGAAAGTGAGGAAGTGTGACAATGTGAGAGAATAAGTTTTTGAGTGGTTCCAGAGAGTTTGTGGATCAAGGGAGGACTTTGTTGTTTTATTTTGGGGAGTTGGAAGAGCATGTTTCTAAACTTAGTGCATAGCAGAAAGATCTAGTGAAGAGTGTAGGAGGATAAAGAAATATGAGAGAGATAAATGAATTCTTATTGTTTGAGAGGTTATGATGCTAGACTGTCTTTTAAAATAATTTTTTATTTAGTTGTTTATTTTGCTTCCCTGCCACCATGGCCCTGGGTCTCAAACTCTGGTCTTTGGGCCTTGCATGGTCCACACCATGGCCATCTTAACTGCCTGAGCCATGAGGGTGTGCCGGGACTGATTTTTTGAAATCATCCTTTGGGCGAAATAATTTGAAACTTAACAAAGAGTTGCAAAATGAAAGTAGTACAGAGAATAGCTCCAACTCTGCCCAAATCACTCATTGTTAACATTTTACCTGATTTACCTTCTCATTTGTACTTTCTATCACTATCATCTCCAATCTATACTGTACCTGAGCACATTTCACTGATAAACTTCATACATTTATATTGGGATTATATTTTTATCTAATCTATTGTCCATATTCCAGTGTTGTCGCTCGATCTAATAAAGTTTTTACTCGCGTCATTCCTCATTTAGTATAGAATTTAGTTATTGGTAGCATGTCTTAGCCTCCTTTAATCCGGAACATTCCTGTAGGCTTTTTTTTTTTTTTTTTTTTAATAGCATTAGTGTTTTTGAAGAGATGACCCACCCCTCACTGATTTGTGTTTTAAGAACATGCCTTCTTTGATCTTCTCTGCTGTTTTCAGTAATTAGGTTGAATTTATGCATTCTCAGGCTGAATACTATCTATGTGATATGTCCCTGTCAGGGAGCCATGTTTGGAGGTCAGAATATCCATCTGTCTCACAGAGGTGATATATTTTTATAAAGAAATAAATAGTCAAACCAGTCAAACAAGTCACAGGAGCTATTTGAGGGGGTACTCAAGGTCAAATCACAAAGCCCGGTTTCTCAGTTGCCTTATTTTTTTGTCTTTTCTCGGCAGCTGATAAGCAGTCTGTGGAGACATTTTTAAGATAATGCAAATCTCTCTGCTGCTTCTCATCAAAATTTCATTGTAGATTTGGTGTTGATTCATGATTCTAGTCTGACCCAGTTTTTGCCAAAATGGTGGCAAAATAATGATTTTCTAATTTTAGTGCTTCCTTTAGTTTACCTGGGGCATCCTAATGTAAACAACAGATCTCCTATGTTCTAATTTGTCTCTTATCACTATGGATTCACGAGTTTATGTAATTTTATCTATTTAATTATTTTAGTGTTCAAATTATCACAAATTTGACCTTGAGTACCCCCTCAAACTAACTCCTGTGACTTTCTGACTGGTTTGACTATTTATTTCTTTATAAAAATTTTTATATTTATTAATGTTAGATTTACAGATTAGTTTACTGGATTTTTTTTGTGTGTGTGCTATGTCAGGTTTGGTATCATATATGGAACTTAACTTTTAGAATAACATTATTGCTAGAAGAACGTACTTTCAACAGAATCCCTAACCTGATGGAATTTCTCCAGATTAGGGAGCAAATTTTCACACTTTGAGGATATTCAAATACTGTTTCTGTGATGTTCAGCTAGTTGTAACTTTCTGGTGAAACCTTGCCTAGTTTGTTTCTTTGAGTTTCTGTGTAAACCTGCAAATATGCTAATCTCCAAAGATTTTTGTCTTCTGGCAGAAGGATTTCCCACATTTTTTGCATTGATAGGGTTTCTCTCCTTTGAGTGTTCACTGATATCCAGTGGGTTCTCTGTTCGGGGCAAAGGTCTTTCCCCACTCATGTTTAGCATTTGTCTGTTAGGTGACTTTTCTGACATAGCAAGTGTGACTGTAGCTGACGGTTCTCTCATATTCATCATTCTCAAAGGTTGTTTTTTCCCCTATATGTGTGTTTCTCCCTAATGTATTATTCTGAATTAAGGGTTTGACTTTACGTGGAAGGTTTCCTTTCCTTAACTAGTTCTCTAATATACAGTGAGTTTGAAATCCAGAAGAAAGATTTCCCACACAGTTTACAGGAATATCAAGTTCTCTGATATATAGGAAAGGTTGCCTTCTGACAGAACTTTTCCCCCCACATTCAATCTCTTATAGTTTTTGCCCCCAAAAGCATGATTTCACATTTAGTAAGGCATGATTTCATAAAAAGCTTTCCCACATTCACTACATTCATATATTTTCTTTCTTGGGTGGGTAATTTGATGCATATTGAAGGGTAAATTCTCCTTTTCCCATGTTCATTGCATTTTAAAGGTTTTTTTTTTTTTTTTTTTTTTTTTTGAGGTGGGGGGGTGCGTGGTACTCTGATAAAAGGACCGATTTGGAGCAAAAGGTGCTCTGGGTATGTCATTGTTTGTTCTTTCTCTATATTTTCTTTCTTTGTTGACTGAGAGAGGATTGCCTTGTGACTTCAGGTATGTTCATAAAATTTACAAAATTTCCTCTCCTTTGTGAGATCTTTGTGATTTGTGGATTTCGACTTCATGCCAAAATACTTCTCACATTTGTTTCAGGGCTTTGAGCTTCCTCTTGATATTAATTCTGATATACATTGGAGCTTTTAATTTTTGGACCTAGATTCCTCTGTATTAGTGATACACATGTGGCTTCTCCTTTGCGGAGTTCTCCTATGTATAAGGAAGATTGCCTCATCATGGGACAGTTTCTCAGATTCATTATGGCCTCAGGATTGTGTCAAAACTGGAATTTGATACTGAGAATAGCCTTCCCCTGGAGTAAGACTCTCCAACTTTGATAGCTTTTTTCCAAGACCCGCTCCAGGACTTGTTTCCTTGCCTTTCTTATCAAAGATGTTACATCTACACTTACATCCACTTCTCAATCAAATCATTAAAATTCTTCCTTTCATGGAGTCTTTTCCTAATAGTTAATAGTTTAAAATATACTTCAAAAGGCTGCAAAATAAATTAGTCATCTGAGAACTTTAGGGAAAGTGTTGGGCTAGAGGAATGAGATCAAAGTGAAGGTATGTAGTACCTTGCTCCAGAATTGCTGTGAAAGGAGTCATCTTGGTCTACAGGTTCCCCTCTCCCCCTTTTCCTCTAGCCTTGCCATCAGTAGCAAATTACTTTCTCAAAGCATTACTTTCTTCATGACTAATGGAACAGACTTACAGCCAGAAGCTAATTCTCCAACTAGCTTCAATTTGTGTTCACTTGAATGGGGAGACTCAGAACCACAAATATCCAAGAGATAGTAAAACGTTATCGTAGCAAGAAATCACCACTGAGCTCTGGTCGCTGCTAACTTAACATTTTTCTGTTAGAATTGGTCGATATAAACCAATTTCAGACCATTAGCTCTATCATTTCTCCCTTCAGTGACATGAGTCACACTTACATATTATTTTTCTTGAAGGAAGAGGGCTAATGCCCAGAATAAATATTTTTTTTTCAAATGTATTACCTTGTCCTTAATGTTCTGATCTTGAAGAATTGAAATGTTGGCCTGGGCTTTTTGGAAGCTATTCAGCTCACCAACTTTGCAAAATTCTTCAGGGAAGCTGTGGCTTGTGAATTCTCTTACTAGCCGTAGCCTTTCTTATATCCACTCAGGGTTATGCCAGGTCTCCAATATACCACCCCCAGAAGATTCACTGTTCAAGGCCTAATTGTTGCCCAGCTTTTTGGGTTCACACTCACATCCTGGATTGACCTTGACTGCTTTTAGGAAAGGACAGAGTCCTGAAGATGCTCACACTTCCTTTTTTGTCGGTGACAGCATCCAAACTGGGAGCCCACATTGCTATTTCCCAAGAGCTTCTAGTCTCCTAGAAGTTGGGTCCTTTCAGGTAGTGTTTCCTTGTGAAAATTAAAAGTGAAAGGTTAATTCAAAGCCATTAAATAATAGAATGTCTGAAGGAAAGTCAGCCTGGGAGAATTCGAGGGCAGCAAGAAGGTCTAATGACATTTTAATACCTGTCACCTAATAACTGAGTATCAGCAAAAGCTCTTTAGGCACCTGGAACAAGGAATTATATTAGTGGGAGAAAACAATTAAGCCACTTTATTAAGGAAGCAGCTGATGACCGTTGGGGTTGGTTATAATATGCACAATTGCTACTTCTTTTAGAGGGTTTTAGAGGGTTTCTCTGCGATGTGTTTCATACTTTATAGAGAATGAAAATTTATGGCTGGAAGAGACCTAGGAAATTGTCATCTGCTCTTTGTCAAAATGAGGAAAACAGGCTCCAGAGACTAATAATAGAATATCTTAATCCTGTCATCTGAGAGTTCTTTACTGTTTTACAGAGTAACTTCCCATGTGCTACCACGCTTCTTATTATTATAGAAAATTATAGTGATGACTTCCTGAAGGCTCTCCATGTCAGACTCTGTGATGAGGACTCTTCACGGATTGTTAAATTTAATACAACTCTCTTCCATTACAATTATTGCCATTTTATAAATTAAAAAAATCCTGATGCTTAGAGAGGTTAAGTGATTTGTCCAGGGAGGTACTGCTAGCTGGTCAGTAGCAATAAGATCACTGTGGCCAGTTCTCCCAGCTTCCCCTTTTAGCCATTTGAGTCATTTTACAGAAGGCACTTTTTGTGCGCCTGCCAGAGGGGGTTGTGAGTTACCTTATGTCCAGAGTAAGTAGGGAACCACGACTAAATATGGCAGTCAATGCCCACATGGTACAAAACTCCTTTTCTAGAGAGGCGCAGATGTCTTTGCCATGGACTGTTTCCACCACAGTGTCTCCTGGAGGAGGGACTGATGAGTGCACGAAGTCCATACACTGTTCGATAAATGCATAAGTGAATTTCCTAAGGCTGATTCTTAAGCTTTCTTCTCTGTAGGCCGTTGCTTTAATGCCACAACATATCTGAAAACTCTATGAAGGCCAAAGACTTTGTGAAACTTCTACTGACTTGACTTTTTTGGTGGGATACATTGTCAGGCATTTTCCATGAATAAACAGCTAAGAATTATGTGACTTTGACTTACTATGTGCCAAATACTGTGACTAAAACTGCATGAATAGTGTCCCCACTGAATCTTCATGCAGCTGTCTGTGTGTTTTTATCCCAGATCCATATAAAATACGCCCATGGAAAAAACCAGCATGAAGTACATTCGAATTTTGTTTTGCTGGGTGATTAGATGGAGCTTTTCCTCCAACCACCCCCAACCCTTTTTCTGTTTCCTTATATCGTTGCCCCTTTAAAACAATGAACCCATTTTGTTTCAATATTTAAAAAAGAAGCAGCTTTTAGGAATTTGCTTTACCCTTCAGCTTAGAATGATGGAAAAATCAAAGAGGTGGATTCATCGCAATGATGATTATGGACTGTTTACTCAACCAGGCCCTCCAATGTCAGGTCAAATGAAAAATAATTTGCAGATGATGAGGTTAATGGCCAGTTGGCTTGTGTGATTTTATTTATTACTCTTATCTGACTTGTTTTGAACCAGACAGTTGATTATTAAATGCCTTCTCCCAAATTTAAATGTCCATTTTTAGTCTTTTAGATTCTATATACATACCTCTTGTTGGTGTGTATTTTTTTGTTGTTTTAAAAGATACAGGCAGGAATGAAGGTGACCAGAGGCAGGCAGGCAGGAAGAGAGAGGTGAAACGAAGCACCCCAGTTATTTTATTTACTTGTCTGTCTTGGTTGTTCCCTGCTGGTCCTGGGACATGAACCTGGGACCTTGGGGTGTGTCTGGACTGTGCCCAACCCCTGCTCCACCAGGATGCACCTATTGTGTTTATTTTACTGGTTTGGCTCCTGCCTAAGCAAGTAAGGCCATTGGATAGCAGGTATGGCAAGGTTTTGTTTGTTTGACTTCAGATTTATTGGCCTCTTAGTTCTTGTCTCTAATCAGGAAACTACACATTAAGGTTACCTTATCTTGAAATTACAGGACCATTTTGTGGTACCGCCTACAGATGTTCATCCCTAAATTTGTATATTTAATGACTCACATAAAAGAAATGAAATAAACTTTGTTAGAGGAATAGAAAAGAATTAGGAGACACAGACACTAATGCAAAGATGTTTAAAAAAATGTATTAAACATCTTTGGGTATATATATGTATATAGACATGTATGTTTGTGTGTGTATGTACGTGTGTATATATGATAGGGAAGTTGAAAAAACCTTTATGGACAGTTGTCACATGGACCCTATAGGCAAGAAGACCTGAGAGCTTAGAGGGGATGACATTTCTTTCCTCCATGAGGTGTGGATGGGGGCGGGTGGGACTCAAAAAGGTGGAAAGGCGAAGAAAAGGAAGAGCATAATAAATAAATCAATACAGTGCAGATGCCAGCTGCGTGCTCACCCCCAGTGCCAGTGTGGACGCAGAAGTCAGCACACACTCACACTTACCCTTCACTCTCCACTCCCATAGAAACACTGGGTGTCTTGCAGACTTTGCTGAGGCATTTTTCACTATTTTATTGTTTTACATTGCTGTAAGATTTTTATTTCATATATTTACACATCGCGATCTTTTACTGTTTACATTACTAGATGCTTTTCTGGATAATTTATTCACACCTCAGCCTATGTGTATATCATGTCACATTGTCCACCAGCATTCTAGTACCTGTCACCGCCACCATCTGTACTCTTCAGTCTCTGGTTCCCTCCCCTCTGGCAACCACAGTCTTGCATCGGGGGATGCATCCTGGGAGTTGTGTTTTTTTGTCCGTTTGTTTTGTTTCTTTATATTCCACATATAAGTGGACGCCATCCAGTAACTTTTTCTTTTGGGCTTATTTTGCTCAGCATGATCACCTGAAGTTCCAGGTTGTCGAAAAGGGCACAATTTCATCTTTCTTAATAGCTGAGTAGAATTCCATTGAGTATCTAGACCACACCTTCTGTATCCAGTCATCTGTTGATGGGCATTTAGGTTGTTCCTGTGTCTTGGCTTTTGTGAACTGCAGCATTAAACAAATGGGACCACATAAACTGAAAAGCTTCTGAATCATAAAGGAAACCACCACTGAAATGATAACGTAACCTACTGAAAGGGAGAAGGTATTTGCACATCATACATCAGACAAGTGATTTATCTCCAGTATCTATATAAAGAACTCATACACCTCAATACCAAAAAAAAAAAAAAAAAAAAAAAAAAAAAAAAAAAAAAAAAAAAAAAGCAACCCAATAAAAAAAAATTGACAGAAGATCTGAATATGAATGACTTTTCCAAAGAAGATATATTTGTGACCAACAGGCGCATGACAAATGCTCATTATCACTTTTTATTATGCTAATCAAGACCATAATAAGTTATTACCTCACACGGAGGAGAATAGCTTATATTGAAAAGATTAGGAACAAGTGTGTGTGAGGGTGTGAAGAAGAGGGAATCCGGATTGTACCCTGTTGGTGAGGCTGTAGATTAGTGCTGCCACTTTGGAAAACTGTATGGAGGGTCCTCAAAAAGTTAAAAATAAAGCCACCATATGATCCCACAATTCCGTTTTTAGGTATCACTCCTAAGAATCTGAAAACACTAATTCAAAAAGATATGTGCATCCCTATTTAGAAAAGTCAAGAGATGGAAACTGCCTAGTGCCCATCTAGAGTTGAGTGGATAATGAAGACATGTTCTGTATGCACAATGGAAAACTACTCAGCTATAAGAAAAATGAAATCCTGCCATCTGCAGCAGTATGGAGGGAACTAGAGGGTAATGTGTTAAGTGAAGTAAGTCGGAAGGAGAAAGATAAAGAGTGGATGATCTCACTCATGGAATAGAAAGAAACAAAGCAAACAAACAAAATAAAACAAACTAGCCCTTAGACATGAATAACAGAACTAAAGTTATCAGAGGGGAGAGGGTGGGGAGCTGGAGCACAGGATACTGTGAATTTATTGGACAGTGACAGAGACTTGGAAATTTGGTGGTAGGCTTTGTTGTGCTATATGTTTAATGAAGAGTGAACCTGCACATCTGAAACTTTGATTGTTTTGTGAATCAAAGGTGCCTTAGGAAAAAAAATTGACAGAAGATCTCCATAGATACTGCTCCAGAGAAGACACAGATTCCTACAGGCACACGAAGAAATGTTCTGTATCAATTATTAAGAAAATGTGAATCGAAACCACAAGAGCTATTGCTCGCCCCTGTGACGATAGCCTACAGCAGAAAGAGTGGAAGCAACAAGTGTTGGTGAGGGTGTGGGGAAAGGACACTTGTTAATGATACAGACAAGGGGCTTCATCACTTACACTCCACAGCTGCCATTGGAAAAGGCCAGCTCCTCACTAAGGGTCCTTTCCACAAACCACACTGTAGCGTTTCTCCCGAGACCCTCTTCTGCATGAGGCGTTGACTTTGGAAAGTGGCAGTGCTGCAGTGTGAGAGCCCAGCTGAATGAAATCCTCAGGGGCTGTGATCCCAGGTCCCTGACCCACTTTTTGCAGTACTTGTTCTCCCTCACTGATCTGCACACACTCTCAGCTGTCGTAGTGTTAATAACTAGCCCCACTGGTCAGAAACCCCACCTTGCTTTGGCGTGTATTCAACTCCTGCACCAGCACGGAGTAGTGTGCATACCTGGTTGGCAGAGTAAGCGGTGCTGTTGGGAGTCGACAGCCAGGGAGGGGAGTGAGGGACCAGTTTACCTAGAAGGAAAAATGAACCTATAAATTCTGGAATAAGGTGTCAGGACTTTTCACTATTCACTATTAACACTGAAGAACCTTTGCACGTTTGTAAGCAGGAGATAAAACATAATAAAAAAAGGTAACGATTCCTGTCTATGTTTGATAGAAATCGAGTTTTATTGGTTTGGAGTTCTCTATTCTACCATAACTGGTTTTTATTCTTCATTTTCTGCCCAACGATATAGTAAAATTTGATTTTTTTTTCCATGAAGGTAGATTTTTTTTCTTTTTATTCCCCTGCTTTTATGTAATAAATTGGAAGAATGGCACACCTCGGTGGCTTAGTGGGTAAGGCCACGGCTTCCGGCAGGCAGAGTCCACCTTCATTCCAAGGACCCAGGTCTGAGACCCAAGGACAGGGGAACAATCAAGATGAGCAACTAAATAAAATAAATACTTCTTCCCTCTTTTCTGCCTGCTTGCCGCTGCTTGCCTTTATTCCTGCCAGTACCTTTCCTTTAAAAAAAAAAAAAACTGGAAAAAAACATTAGTCCTCTGAATGTGTTCATCCATCTTCCTGTGACAGTACACCCTCGTTGATGTCACTGTCACCTCCTGTCCTTACAGTCTTTTTAGGTAAGAGCATTTTATACAGTTTTTTTCTCATGACCTCCAGAAATCATAATCTGAATTTTTCAAAAACTAGACAAGCCTTTTAAAAGGTCACTTAATCCTTTTAAGCCATCATCATCAGTTATGACACAGAACGTGAATTCCCCCTTTTCTGCTAAACCTAGGACCAGACTTACGGTCTAAATAACGTGGCATTTTTATTGTTTTCTCCTCCACTCTCCCCAGGTTTATTGAAGTTTCTAATTTAAGCTCACTGTGATTGCCAGAAACTCGACTACTACATTTTCAAGAGGATTTCTCTGTGTGCACTGACCCCGAAGCTTAAAACTGTGAACCACAAAAAAATATACATAATGAAACTTAGAAGGAAAAAAATTTCATATAGTTTTGTTGGACTTTTGGACTCCGCACCCCTGCGGTGAAAGATGATTACCCCCCCGCCCCCCGGGGTGCTGCTTAAAAACAAAATCACAGAGAAGATAGCATTCTGCCTGGTCTCTCTATGGTGTAGCTCTATCACATGTATTAAGTAGTTTGGAAAGTAAACACTATATATTCACATAGAACATAAAAAGTCCATTTTTACCAAGAGTAATTTGTAAAACGGAAGGAAAGGTTTGCAACAGTATGAAAATGCAGAGTCTGGAAGGATTTGTAAAGATCCTTCTTTGCAGTCGTCTTTAAGGCATGATCCTCAGTCTTGGGTCCTGGGGGAGGGGAGCATTTCTGGGGCACTGCTGGACAGGAGAAGACGGGGAGGCCGCCTCCATCCAAACCGAATGGCTCTGTCTTCATCTCCACATTGAACTTCCCTGTTTTATAAAGAAGAAACTTTCCTATAGTGCTAAATAAACAAACCAAAAAAGCATCAGCTTTCCCCTTCCTCTGAGACTGGAGGCTAAGGCATATACTGTAAAAATATCAAAATTCTGGGCTTGGATTTGAGGCCCTGAGTCGGGGGAAATAAAAAGTCTTAAACTGTCCAAGCAATTCCGGAATGCCTTCTGCAGACAGAGTAATACTAACCACAGATAAATACATAGGGCGATGTGGTTCCTGATGACGTTGTGACCCTAATGTGACTTCTGTAGAGAGTGTTTAGGTAACTTGTCAGGGGGGCGATAGAAGAAGACCCAGAATTCTTTTTGAAATTAGAATTTTCTGAACATGATTCTTTCACTCAAGGGGTGGACATAGGTGATGCATTTTTCTTCGGGAATGAACTCAGATGGCAGTAGAATTTTAAGTCTTTGCGAAGCGGCCATTTTCGGTCTGAATACTGTGACAGCAGATGGAGCCAGGATGGGACTTTATTTCTAGGCCGTTTAAAGAGCAGCAAGATGCATGCAATGTACACGAATGTGTTTGCATTTCAGGACTTTCGCAATAGCCAACCATGACGCATTGGCTTTGGAAAGCGATCGTGCTGCTGTAATGTGAGAACCCAGCTGAATGAAAACTTCTCTGCCCCTTTTAGAAAAGGGACTTGCAGTTGGATATGCGTTGTGATGGATGATTAAGGCAATTTAAGGATGTGGGAGGGGCGTGGGGAAGGGACTCAGAGAGGAGCTGTGTTTACATGGGCTAGTATTGCTTGACCCTCCGAGTACTGATTTAAAAAAATAAGGTATCGAGAAACATATCCTGTATTCTCAATTTTCTTGTTAACCTAACATATCTCTTAAAATAATTAAGTCTTCATACATTTTTAAAGATGGGTGTATGGCTCTATAAAAAGTGTGAAAGGATGTGGCTACATCTAGAGTTATTTGTGCTATTAGATTGTTTCTCATTTTAAGTGGTGAGAGAGTTGAAATCCACATAACTTTCCCCTAGAAAAAATGGAAGAACATTTACTTTTTTATCTTACAAGATGATAAAGTAAAGCCATGACAGCTTTATATCTCCAAATACCAAGTTGTCTGAATATGTAATTTAAAAGGTATCACTGCTTGTGTACTTTTCTTTTTCTCGCAAATCACACGTTGAACAAGGAATTGTGTTTTTTTTTCCTTAGTTCCTGAAATCAGATGCAATGATGAGAACAAATACTAGGCACGCCTTCCCTTTCCCTCTGAATTTTGTTTGCTTTTTTACTATCGCATGTGAATTAAGAAATAGGAGTTTCTAAAACGATGGTTTATTTTACTGACTTACATGACTGAAAGTGACCCACTTTGGGGCATGCTTTTGCAGAGTGGCGGGGTGACTGAAAGCACACACTTTAGGGGTTCGAGCTCAAAACTAGAAAGAACATCTTCCTATTCTTTTATTTATCTGCTCAACAAACTTGTAACGAATGCCTACTCCATGTAAGGTTTCCTGTCAAACCTGGGGGACAAAATTCTGAATGACACGCAGCGCTTTCCCCCAGCGTGTCTCAGCAGACGTGTGGCCGGATGTTGCCTCAGGCCTCAGTGCATTCTTGATTGCACTGTGACCAGAGGTCAGTTGGGTCACAGAAAAGGGACTCAGCAGGAACAAACCAGCTTTAAAGAGTAAGTAGTGCCCTAGTTGCATCTGGAAAGAATTGTAAACATTCACTAGGAGAAAAAGAAAAAAAGCATGTTCCAGGTAGCATGTCTCATATGTACAAAGGTTTGGAGATCTGAAAGGATCTTTTGGCTTGCGGAAGCATTAATAAAGAGAGGCCCAAAAGGTAGGCTGGGGTCATAAGATTGTGAAGGGCCTCAGAGGTTAAGCCATGATTCATGAACCGTTATTTAAGAATTTCTGCTAATTTAGATGCTATTTAATAGATGAGCTTTTGACCTTTAGGAACTCAAGTCATGGGTTGGACCTTCTAGGACCATGGCAGGACTAGACTTCAATTTTAACCTCAGCTGGAAGTTTGAAATCTGTTCTCTGGTCATGGGTGATCTGATGAGAATGGAGCCACATCACTACATAATCTTAATTATTAGGCGGGGCAGTGCTACTTCTGCGACTTCAATGCCATGCGTATTTATTCAGCACGTGGCAGTGTTGAGTAGTTGCTTGCAGTACGGTCCATTGCCTGGAGTAAGTCCAGTTTCCTACTGGACTTCTGCTCTTGGTTGTCTCCAGAGCACTGAATCCTTAGTGCATCCAACTCCTAATTCTTTGTCTCATCCCTCATCTTCTCTGAATCCTACTCCTGCTGCCCCCCTAGTTTTTCTCCTCTCTTGACTCAAACCACCGAGCCAGCACCTAGAGGCAATCCCTGGCATCTTTCTCAACCACCACTTCTAACCCTTCATTATTCCTTCCATTCCTCTCTGTGCCCACTGCCAGCACTCTAGCAAATGCATCTCTGGCCCCAGTGGTCTCCTGACAGGTTATCCTTTTTCCATATGTTGCACTGTCCCCACCCTTTCTTTAGACAATAGAAGGATCTTTTAAACATCAAAATCAGATCATGTCACTTCCTAATTCAAACCTTTTATTGTCTTTGCCACTTAAATAAAAACCAAATTATTTCCCGTGGCACAAGGGCGTGTGTGTTCTGGCCCCTGTCCATTTCAGCAGCTCCATCTTGTGCTTTCTTAGCCACTGTGTTTCAACCTCAGTGACCCTTATTTCATTTTTCCCACTTCTACCCCAGGGCTTTCGCACATGCTCTTTCCACTGCCCAGAATACTCCTCTTTCTATTCTTTAGCCAGTTAGGCCTTAGCTCATTTATTTCTTCTTTTAAAAAGCCTCTCCTTCTCTAGATCTCCTCTGTGGGAGGATCCTCCTCTCTCTTGCACACCCTCTATTTTCCCTCATTGCACACGCCACAGTTTGTAACTAGTGTGCATCAGCGACTGAACTTGTTTGACAACATTCTCCCACTAGCCAGTACCCCTCTGGGGACTGGAATCACGTATGTCTGCATTCCCCACTCTGTTTTCAGAGCTTGACCCAGTTCCTTGCACAAAGTAGGTCCTAAAGAGTTGTAAAAAAATCATTTGAACACATAAAGGATGATTATTTTCTTAGTTCTAAGTCTTTTAACTACAAATAAGAAAAACATTGAAAATTAAGAAAATGATTTTCTACGTTGAAAAAAGAAACCAATCCATTGGAACTATTTTAGGAAGGGTATATGCCTTATACAAAGGGAAAGGACACACATTCCTAAAAATTAGCTCAGAGTTATTTTAGGATTGTAGGCTATTTTTAAAATGAATGCTTTAAAATAGAAATTGCGAGTTATAAAAATGAACTATTTTACCCACATCCACACATATTTAGGACTCAGTTCACTCAAACATTTAAATTCAGGGCTCCGCACTTGAAACCTACTATAAAGATCACATTAGAATTCATTTTAATAGACATTGTAAGCACAGTATCCGATCTCATAGGATCATGCTGGGCTCTTTTATTATGAGACTCACAGGAAGCCAAGCCTGAGGCTGCAGAGCAGTTGCGGGGTGTACCCAAGGCTGGGGACCGTGCCAGCTCTATTGTTTATGGACTATTCTCTCCACCTTTATCTATGGTGTGCAATTGGTATTGACTTTTGGAAAAGTAATTCTTCAACCCGATCTCCCAGTTGGAAAAAAATAAAAAAAAGTGCCGTAATGGCATCTGGCTAGGAAAAAGAATCAAAGAAGCATAAAGAAAGAGAAATTATGAGACGTCGTTTAATAAGTAGTGTGGAGCCTGTCTATTAGATCTGTCGGAGAGAACAGTGCTGTTTTTTTCAAGGTCATCCTTGCTTTATCCCCCGGAAAAGAGTGCTGAACTCCAGCAGTGTCTTTCATTCTCCTCATTGAAGGTTGCTCTTGGGACTACTTAGCATTTAGCAGAATTTTTTTTCGACTTTTGAGACAATTTTAGGAGCAAATACTGTTTGCCAAATTAAGACAGACATTTTTGATTGTGACGTTTATTACTTTTCCATTATGTTCTGTCTTAAATTGGAAGACACTTATGTTTGGTACATGTGTTTTGTTTTGTTTTGTTTCTTCAAACTTTAGGTATTTTACTTGAGGAGTTTTTAAATATTATAAGGAGAAAGAAGGAAGCTCAGCTGTATTGGAATGAAACAAGGCACATCTTCACAGCTTTTGACAGGCACTGTAAGTATCTTTAGTGTGTTTTGATATAAAAATTGCTATTAAGGGACTGTGAATGCAAACCGTTACTTTGTAAATCAGATAATCTATACTTGGGAGGTTATTTTATTGTTTTCATTAGCTATTACCTTAGATGTTGGTGGGACTTTTTCCTGTCATGGTCTTAAATTCTTGATATTTGCCAGGGATAAAATAGATTTATATTTCTACCATTGTACTTAAAATACACCAAATTATAATAGGGACAGAAAAAGACCTGGCCATGTGAAGATATGTCATGAGCCTCCTGTGGAACTGTGGGACCCGTGGGGCCTCCTTCTACTCCTGCTATGACATACACATGAATTGTTTTCCCTCGCTGGGTGTGGCTGAGAGGAGTGACTTCAAACTCTCATCACCCAGCAAATCACATGGTAGTAAATGACTTGAATCCAGGCTCAGTGTCGTGTCTATGTTGTGGTTTCCCTTTAAATATTAACATATTATAATTCTAAGACTAAACAAGCAAAAAAGTGAATTTTGAAGAATAAATTGTTTTGGCAATCCACAGACTCAAAGCCTAATGCCATCATTGTTGTCTCTTCCCTCTGCAAGTGACAAAGTTGGAATGACTTTTAAGCTGATCCATGGCTGCATTGAAGGAGGGTGTGACTACATTCTTAAATTCTTCCAATGAGACCATCTCATTACTTTGCCTGTACAATCAACTATTTATTACTATGGATCCTTTTGTAACAGTATATCAAAGTTTCATGCAAATGTTGTGGCTGAACAAGAGTTGTAAAGGGTTTTTAGAACTAAGGGACTATTTTATATTTTGTTTTCAAATAGATCGTGGGTACCTAACTTTGGAAGATTTCCAAAAAGCATTTAGGCAGGTGGCTCCCAAGTTATCGGAAAGGATTATTCTCGAGGTCTTCAGGTAAGGCGCCAAAATCTTTACGTGCACTCACCACTTGATTTACCATTTGCTTGTACAGATTTTCAGTTTTATAGTGAACAATTATGTATTCTGATTTTTCACTTATGCACATTTTTGTTGCACAATATATTGTGACTCAGGAGAGAAATTTATAGTAGCTGTCAGTCCAGCCATACCTTTGACAGTGATCTCTGAAGTGGGTAGAGTGCTTGCATGCAGGGAGGTGTGTGAGAACATCTCCTGGTGGGGCCGAGGGAGGTGCTGGAAGAAAGTAGGACAACCTCAATATTTATTTGTTAACCCACCCTACCTGGAGCTGCATTAATGTTGAACATGGCTGTTGACATGGATGCTGGTGATTCCCCCATGAGCTGCATTTCATCACATGCAAGTTTAGCATGGTTCTTGAGTTGTCTGGGAAGAAGAGTTGTGTTTTTTTTTTACCTACTTAACATTTTTTTCCCCCTCTTGCATTTCTTTCTTGAGCTATGTGTGCTCACATCACATTTCCTTTTCTTATTTGACTGGATCTTATTTTATTGTCTCTCCCCTCAGCCTGTCTCTATGTATTTTCAACTCTTGTTTTATAGAGGTGTTTGTTTTATTAGCAGAAACAATGATTTTTGTGATTTTATTTTTGATGAGTGATTGCTTTGGAGCCCATGAAGTAATAGTTTTTCTCATGTTAATTAAAGAGCTTTAATTAAATTAAATAAATTAAATAAATAAATTAAATAAAGAGCTTTAATTAAAGAGTCTTCAGGGAAGACTTTTAAGGAATATATTGCTTTCTTAAACCAAGAAGTGATAGTGTAAAAATCAAAACCAAAAATTGGTACTAATTTAATGCTATCTCTAAAGATAATGTTTGATATTTAGAATTTGCAAGTCCAGAGTGCTAAGCATTACATCATAGAACCAGTGTTTGAATTTCAATTTTTGAGATTCCTTTCAGTGTTTAAAACTTACAACTTTGCTTTCCACTTACGAGCTGATAGTTATGACTTGTGTGTTTGTGAACTAAAGTAATGGAGGTTATACAAAGATGATGTTTCATTATTATTGAGAAGTTCTTAGGAAATTCTTTTTGTGAAGAATATTTTCCCCCATACTTATTGCAAATGGCAGCAGTTCAAAGGCATGAGAGCTGAATAGTGCTGTGAGATAATCGGCTGTGTTTATCACCAGAAATTTAAAATAGCATTCCTCTTTAATACTAAGAGAACTGATGGAAAACTTATTTTTTTCTAAAGAGGCAGGACACAAGCAGGAATGAAGGCAGGCAGCTAGCCGGCAGGAGGAGAGAGCGAGAGAGCGGAGGAAGAAGCATTTTTATGCATTTATGTGCTGCTAATCCCAGGCATGAGCCCTGGTCCTTGGACTGTGCATAGACTGCTCCCAAGGCATGGGCTTAAGGCCTGAGCCACCAGGGTGCACTTTTAACATTTTTTTAAGTTGAATTTTTAACTTTCAAAATTTTCAGTGACTAGAAATGATAAAGTTAAAACTAGTTAACCTAATCTTTAGCACCTAAGGCCTCTTTCCAACTCATTTTTTGTTCATTCCAAATTCCTGTTTCCCTGGTCATAGAGCTTGTTCCTTTGAACATGTGATGTGTATTGTACTTCTGTGTGTCCCCTTACCGCCTCCTCCCCACTGTCCAAACTAGACCCCTCTCTCAAGTCCTTCTCAATCATGCCTTTTTCCTTTATATTGAACAATTTCATTTCCTTTCCCCAAATTTTGATGGCACTTAACTTTTTTTTTTCCAATAGCGTTCCTTGATTGAAAAAAGAAAGTATACCACGTTTAGGATTATCTCCTACTCTCAACTCTTCTGAGTGTATGGACTCATCTGTCACTTCCACGACCCCAGCCTGTTGCCTTAAGCCTCGTCGTTTCTTAATAAATGATTGCTGGTCCGCTGTTACGCCCAATACTCAGTGACAGTAAAATGCTCACTTACGGTTTCTTTTATAGTTTCCTTTATTTCTGATAAACTAGGAAAGAGCACTTTAAAATGCAGTCAGGAGCTTTATGACCACATGTGATGTTGCTTTCTAGTTTTCTCATTGTACGTGTGATGTGTCGGAATTAATTTCCGGTGCTTTGTTTGGAGAGCACTTTCAGTTCAGAGGGGTGCTGTCATCCAGTGGCTGCCTTCATGTTCTTTCCTGACTTTGCAGACGTCAGCACCCTGTGGCTTGCTGGCTGGCGTCTCTCTCTGTTGGGTATGTTTGCGTTCCAGGCCTGGGAGCCTTCTCCACGGCATTGTAAGCACTGAGAGTTGCATTTTGCCACCACCTGTCAGCTGGCAAACAGCTCTGGGAAGCTTCTGCTCGTCACTAGGAGAGCAACTGTGGATGTGCAGAAGGGCCCCCTCCTGGCCACGATGCCCAAGGTTCTGAGTGCCCAGGTGATGGCCAGATGCGAATGCTGTGTGGCAGTAGTCGTGACTGGCGCCGAACCAAGTTAGACCTGAGAGTTTTGCTGTGAGGATCCCATTCTTCATAGCACATGGGGAAGGTCAAAAGCACAGAGTGTCTAACTCTCCCTTTTGGAGTATGAAAAATTGGCTGAAAGTAAGAGCTCCCTGCTTGTCGACGAATCTATTTTCAATGTCAGCATGTCTGTGGGGTTCGGGGCTTAGGAATGTAATTATAAAAGGGAACAGTGGATACTCTCTTGGAGGAAAGATCATATAGTTTTATCCTTTGGAGGAAAGGATAGTCATGAGCATGACTACAGTGAACTAACGGACTCCATTGTGCTGAATGGACAGGAGTCTTAAAGAGCCAAGAGGCCCAAAGGAGAGTGATTTAAGATAGCATTTGATGGTGTCCATGGTGAAATCGCGGTTGAATCTGCCACCTCTGGCCAGGCGCAATCCAAATGCATCCCGACGACCTGGAACAACCAAGATGAGCAATAAATAAAGTAAATAAAAAGTGCTTCTTTCCCTTTTCTCTTCCTGCCTACCTGCTCACCTTTATTCCTGCCTGCACCTTTCCTTAAAAAAAAGAAAGCATTTGCTATTGTCAAATCTTCTGCATTAATTTGAAATGTTATTCCTCACTGTCTTCTTTTAACTTCCTGCACTTCCTTTCTGCCAGCAGCCAGCTTGTCGTATGTCATATTCTCAGTCAATCTCTAACTAAGAATGATTCCCACTTATTATTTTCTGTGTTGGATGATTTCCCTTAAAGATGTTGTCGTATGACTGCAACAAGATCACAGTTATTAGTGTTTATCTCCTATAGTGAATGATTATTAATCTGTAAGTATCTACTTGCTTTTGTGTTTAGAAAAGTGTGAAAAGACTAGGAATCATATCTCATTCTTTGTAACTACACAAAGGTAGTCATCACCGGCTATACGTGGTTTATAAGTATAATAACCTGACAAGTAGGCTTCTTGAGTTTCCCATTTTTACTTCGTGAATTTCTGTATCTTCTTTGCAACGGTAATGCATTGGTTTTTATTTCAATATTTTTGTTTCAAAATTCGTGTGTCATAGGATCTCATTTATTATGGTCCTCTTATGGGGGAGTATAAAAATTTGTAAGCTTTTCAAGCTAATCTTAGAATTTTTTCTCTCCAGGAGTTTTCACATGGATATTAAATCTTACTGTACCTTAAAAATCCAGTTGTAAAAATAATTGTATTCTAATAATTTTAAGAAAATGCTTGTTTTTTTCAGAAGTTCTGTAGCAGTTTGATCCATGGACAAAAAAGATATCCTTGCATTTATGGATAGTCCTTTTTAACTGTATAAATCTTAGGACTGGTGGCACAGAAATTGAAGTTCAGAAACTGGAACAGGAAAAGACTGACAAAATAGAAAATACTGATGACTTCATTACATAGATTTTCAGATCGAATGTGTAGCTTTGACTTTTTCAGTTAAACTAATTTAGTTCATCGTTATTAAGGATATATTGTTTGATTGGAAGACATATTTAAACTTAACAATTAGGATGTCCAGATTTTATAGCCCTCTCATATTAAACTCATCCAGATGCAAATTCTTTTATTCATTCTTCAAGGTGTAGTAAGATGTTTTCTTATCTTAAAAAGCCGGCCCTGTTTATTCCCTATTCCACTGTTTCCCAGCCCCTGAAAGGCACTTGTCTCCACCTTCTGCTTTATACTTCTCATCTGCCATAAATACCTTTCTTCTTTATGATTTTACATAGTTATTTGTTTACATGTTATTATTCCAGTATTAGAATTTGAGCTCAACATGAACAAATGCAGCGTCATCATGATGTTCTCTGCAGCAAGGATTCTTCGGTTTGTGTGGACTGCATAACTACATTTTATATAAATGCACGGCTTAGGTAGTGGAGTAGACTTTTTGTTAATATTTTTTGTTTTACTCCCCAAACGCCACATGGGCGCTGCCATATTGAGGTCGCAGGGTACGGTCAAGTCCCAGGACTGGGAATCAGGGGACTTGTGTTCTAGTCCCTGACTCTCCACAAATCACGAGACCTCTCTGGCCTACTTGCTCCCTGTCTCATAACTGAGCATGTGTGATGGTGACGTGGCGGGTTTCCTCCAGCTCTGAAACTCGCCGGCGAGGTTATCTATCATGGAGAATGGCAGGGCAGTATCCGTTATTTCCTGTGTCTCACAGATATTCTTCCAAATCCACCACAGCATGAATACAGATGTGGTCTGTCAGTGTGACAAAGACTGCTCTCAAGAGGAAATCGCTGGGTTTGACAGCTGTCTCACCCTGGTGTAGTTTTGGAGGTGGCACTCTGTAACAAGTGGTATGGCCAGCAGATCCAATCCGTCTGCATATGTGGTTGAGTGTGCTGTTGCTGCTCTAGTATGAGGGCTGTTTCTCTTTAGTGCAGCTGTCACACAGGCGACTGCTACCATGGTTTCTTTCTTGTGACCAAATGTTGCTAACCCCTTCAGTCATCCTTGCAGTTATTAATAGCTGCACGTCATGAATGTATTCATGTCATTTTCCTTTACAGAAAAAGGAATCAACTTCCTAGGCTTTTTTCTTTTGCAGTAGATAGCTAACTTTGGGGGGGAAGATTTTTATAATATTGCGCATTCTATTAGTAAAATAAAACTTACTTTCAATAAAGACATTTCTAGAAGATCGTTAAATTAAACTTGTTTTAAGATGGTATGAAAAATCTCGACTCAGAATCAAGAGTTAAAAAGTTTTAGTTGTCTTCCTTCCATGTAGTCTAAAATCAAAACCAAAGATTTCCATCACTGTGTTTGTTTGTTTTTTTTGGGGGGGGCGTTGAAGAAGCATTTTTATTTTATTTTTTATTAGTTGTTCACACTGGTTGGGCCCCTCCAGACTGAGAACTTGAACCTCGGGGTATGTGGCCGGTGCCCCTTCAGAGGCGATTGACCAAACTGCTACTCCTGTGTGTCTTGTGTTTTGTTCATGACATGCTGACCTGTGAGTTTGCTACCTCATGTCTGACCATCTTGTCTACTGACCTTTCACCCAGCCATTCTCCTTCATCAGGCTCTCTTAATAGACATAAACAGTGCTCCAAAGACCAGTAACAGCAGCAGCAGCAGAGAACCTATGAGCAATGCCTAAACCAGATGCTACTCCTAATGTACCAAATCAAAAGCATTTACTTTATGATCCCCGAATGATCCACATTAAAGTTTGAAACTCACTGGTCTAGCCTTCTAGTTAAATTTTGACTGATGTTACTTCCTGACTTCACTAGCTTTTCACTTCCTTGCAGATAATGCCTAGATTTCATAGCCTGTCCTACAAGGTCCCTAAATATGGAGAGACCCAGTGTGCATTTTTAGCCTTTCTCCCAGCTGACTTAAACATTCTCCTCCACCATTCTGATCTGCTTGCTCAGTATTGATCCTGTCTCATTTCTCTTCTAGCCTTTTGCTCCTGCTGGGTTCACTATCCTATCTTTTCCTCTTCCAGCTTCCCCATCCATTTATCTAAATAATATCCTTTTCTTAGAGCTTCGCTGAACTTTGTCTTCTAGGGTAGCCTTCGCTGATCACTCCAATCCACACACATTCTTTTCCTCGGAACTCCTAATCATGGTAACCACAAAAACACTGGGAACGAGCATCTCTGAGTATTTCCTGAGCACCAGTCACTGTGCTGAGGGAACCCTCAGTCCTGTCCCCATTTTACAGACCTGGGAAAGCTTGGAGAGGACACAGGACTTGCTGTACATCACTGGCTGCTGAGTAATGGAAGCAAGATTGAAAACCAGGCAGGTTGACTTCCGAGCGTGTGCCCCTTCTCACTTCTAATAGGATAAACGTCCTGAAGGTAGTAAGCCCAGATGTACCCCCCAGATGCCTAATACAGACATGGAGAAGCAAGGCATGTTCTCTCTGTCCACAAGTTTCTTGGTAAACCAGTTGCATTATTACATAGATTTACCCTGTTCATGTGAATTGGTTTAGTTTGAATTTTATAATTTTTTTTTTTTTTAAGGAAAGGTGCACGCACCTTTCCATGAAGGCAAGTTGGCAGGCAGGCAGGAAGAGAGAGGAGGAAGAAGCATTTTATTTGGTTTGTTTTTATTTAGTTGTTCACATTGGGTGTCGTGTTCTGCCCCGCCCCCCACCTGCCTCGTGGGATGCAAACCCAGGTCCTTGGGATGCCTGTGGATTGTGCTCCTTTGAAGAGGCTGACTAACCACTACACTACTAGGGCTCCAATAATTGTTAGACTTAAGACTTCATTTGACTGCATGCAAATTGAACAAAAGGAACCCTTTATGAAAATGTGCGGGAGGAATCAAATGTAGACATACTGATGCTTTCATGGAAACTCAGGTGTTATGCATGTTGTTTTGAAATGATATCTCAATAGCAAAGTCTTTTGCCCAATAAACCAAAAAAAGCAAAACATGTTTAAAATTGAAAGGTGATCCTTTCTAATTTTGGTGATTTTTCTAATTTTAATTGGAGGAGGCCAGACTGAAATTCTGATTGTCTCATTATAGACAGAATTATACTTTGAGTCATTTGAAAGACGCTTCTAATCAGTCGCTCTGAGTTCCATATTGTTCTGTCTTTTCCAACTTGCTCACATTGTCTTCTCTTCTCTCCACCTTGCTTGCAACCTGCTGCTGGAGAAATCAGGACAGAGCAGTAAGTAAAGGCACCACAGACTTGTTGGGGCACCTCAGTTCCTGCTTCTTCCCAAGCCTCTGCTGCTCCAGTTCCAAGCCAACTCCAGGACAGAAGGATGGGCACTGACAATGATAACTTCTGTTTCCCAGCCTTTTCTCCTGCTCATCACTCACTTCCATCCTCTATTCTCAGAGCCAGCTACTAGAGCTAAACATGGCTGCTGAACTGTTATGTAGGACCTCGTCATCCTTCTTCCTCCACCTGCTGCACCCAGCATCTTCACTTTCTCCATGTCTTCCCTTCACTTTCACCGGGGTCTTGGCTGAGCCCCTGTCCACAGTTTGACCTGCCTGCAGTCCTGGGCTGATAGGTCGTGCTCTTAAATTAACCCTGCTACTGGGACCTGCTCCTTGCCAATCTGAGACCTGGAGGAAGCTGACCACGTGCCTTTGTTTTGTCATGCGCCTTTTCCCCAAACACACACACACAGTCCATCAATCCACCCCCCCCCCCACCCCATGTAATAGCCGAGAGATGTCTTTCTACTTCCGCCTTCCTGTTGCTAAGTTTCCCTACTGCCTGCCCACATCCTTTGTTGGCCTGTCAAAGAATGGGACCAAATCTCAGTTCAGGCAGAAACTGTTATGCCTCCTTGACCAATGCGTTTGGCTACTCGAATCCATCTTCGGTCATAGTTCCCTAGACCTGGTCCTGTGAAATTCCAGATTGCTTTCTTTTTTTGTGCTGAGGTCCGGTGTACCTGTCACTCAGGGCACCCTTATTGCCATCCAGGAGAGCTTCAACTCATCTGTCTTCCAGTCCTTATTTAAAGCATAGCAAATAGTTGGCATGTGTGCCCTCACCGTCCCTTCCTATACCCGTGGCCTGCACTCTTCTGCTGAGTCTCTGAATTCCTCCCAGTCTCTCTCCTCTCCTTCCCTCCCAAGCCAGTTCCCTGGAGAAGTCACACACAATGACTTGCTCTCCACCGTGGTTGTACCGAACTTTTCCCACTGCTGTGCCTTCTCTTCACTTTTAGTTTCCTTTGATTCTCTTTCTAAGGAACAGAGTCTCTTCCTTTTTGCAAATTCCCCTCCTTTGTTCTAATCTCATTTCCCTCCTTCCAAGACTTTCTCCATTCCCCGTTCCCTCTCCCCTTATAACTTTCATCACTGCGGGCAGATAGTCACCCCCAGCCTCGAAAGCTGTTCCCCGTACTTAAGTCCTTCCAGGTAGCCCCCTGTCCTTGTTCTTAGGTTTCAAGCCCTCAGGTCTAGCTGGGGACCCCGACCTTGATGCTTGCTTGTGACAGGTGTTTCCGTTCATGAGCACCTGCTAGTATTACCTTCCAGCATCTGTACACATCATTTGTTATTCATACCCATTTCACAGGTAGAGCCGAACTCCTTTATGGCTGATTTCTAGCCAAACTGGTCTTAATTCTCAAGTACTTTATTTTTTGGTTCAGGAAGAAAGCAGCTGACAAACTCCAATATTTTATTTGATGGCAAACTTGTTTCTAGCACTTAATACACCTCAAAATTGGATGTTTTGTCTTAAGAATACCACTGAATAATAATAACGGTAGACTGAATTTACACTTAAAATGTATAAATGCACTTAACTTTTAAGTGTCTTTCAAGAATCATGTTAAAGAACATATTTAGAAACAAAAATAGAGTTACAAAGTGCTTTTCTTAACCCAAGTCTTATTGTTAAGATTCCTTGTAAACTATTCACAATTTAAATAGAAAATTTCTCTCTTTGGAGAAGACACATCAAGGCTCTCATCCAAGAAGAGGAAAGAGCAGTAAAAGAGTCTCACTCTTGTTCCTTTTTTACAGAAATTTAACTGTTGGAGATAGAGTACTCAGTAGTACTCAAAGAAGTGGATGAATGAATAAATGAATGAGCAAAAAAAACAATGAGGTTGATTAAAGCTTGTGTATCCAAATGGTGTGTTAAATGGGATAAAGTGACTGCTGGTCCTTGACTTTATCTGGGCCTGTCATAAAACATCTTCTTTACTGGACTTGCAATTGCAGATTTAGACTCGGAGGCTTTAAAAAATATGAGCTTGACTACACATTTGTACGGTGATTTAAACTGCTATCGTATAATCATTATGGTAGTTTTAAACTACAAGAAAGCTTTTAACAGAACTCTGCCATCAAATTCAGTTAATTGGATGGCACCTTGTTTTTCCTTGTCTTGTGTATACTGTCTGGTAGAGAAGTCTTTGCAGTGACCAAAATTTCTTATAGTGCTGTTACCATTTGCTTGTCAGGTTACACATTTGTCATGACAGCAAGTGGCTGGATGTATTTTTCACAGACATTCTGTATCCACAGATTGGTTGGTTGGGGGAAAGATTGGCCTAGTTCTTCAGGGATATTTATTTCATCTGATTGATTTGTTGTGCAGAGATCAGATTTGAACCCAGGTGTCAGTTGTGTGATCTATACACTGGTAGTCATCGCTGGGTGTTGTTCCTTCAGGAAAGGACAGTGCCAGTGGCAACGTCCATCTTTGAATCGGGAACTTTGTTGGAAAAACTAAACCAAAATTTAAATGGGAAATTACCCCTTTGATCATTTTTATTTTCAATTAATGTCTAATGTAAAACATTGTCGGCTGGAAAAGTATTCCATATCATTTAGTTTGCTCTCTTTTGGTTTCTAATCTTTATTTTGGTTCTTAGTCTTTGCTTTTGGAGTGTGAGATTCTGATAGGATAAATCTAATGAGCTTTTAGTGGGTAAATTTATTTTTCTCTAATCGCTTTTATTATCCAAAGCATCCCGTCTTCTTATGTGAAAACGCCAAAATGAATTATTATTTATTGGACTGACAAGGAAAGGCATTTCTAATTGTGTTTAGTGATGGAAATAAATTACTTTGTCATAGATTAAATGTGAAATTTAATGTATGATCCTCTCAATGAACAAAAGCCAATTGAGAACCAAGCCAATGTGTAGTGGATATCTTTAGCCAGTTGGTGGTGCTAAAAACTCTGTTAAGAAACTAATTGAAAGGCTAGGTTAACCTGAACCCTTTCTTAATGTTATTTTATTAGTTTTTGAAAAATTAATCCCCCCCAAAATATATATATATATATATATATATATATATATATATATATCCAAATTATTGAGTCTTCTAAGCTTAGGTACCAAACCAAATCTCTCTGATGGCAAGCAGAATATATTTGTAGTATTTACATCCTGTGACTATGTCATTGGCTCTTAAAGTATTCACGTGTTGGAAACTGTGCTTGTATGACATCTGGCTGTGCTCTGGAAATTGCTGTGGCCTACTGTCTGGAGACTGGCGGCGTGGGCAACAACGTATGCTTGGGCAATATTCCTAGTTCTCTGTAGGTGCCAGATTTAGATTTAAGAAATACCGATTTGTGTTAATGCCACTTTTTTTTTTTTTAATTAATGTGCTTTTCAGAGGCCAGGTTTATTCAACTCCTTTTCACCCTCTGGTATTTTTTCTTAGCACTGAAGAAATCCATTAGAACAAAACTCTGTTGCTTGAATGTGTCCTAAGATGCTGTCAGAGAACACAGAGGTCTTGGCATCTGGAGAGCTGGTTTTAAATTTCGCTGCATTTCATAACTGCCCCTTAGTCACTTATATACATTCTTTATAGCTTAGTTTTCCCAGCCTGTAAAGAGGGGCCTAGCACTGCTTCCCAGAGTTGGTGTCAGCCTTCAACAAGATAATGAGTGCTCCTTGGGTAGTGTTTCTCCCCTGGAGACTGTGACTCAGTTGTTTGGAGCCCTCCCCAGGCTTCCTGAGGGTGCTAGACGGGAGGTGACCCTGAGCATACCTCGTGCTCCATTGATGAAAAGGTATTTGCAGGTTGTCCAGTTCTTCTGGGTTTTGTGGATTCGCAGATTCACAAGACGGACACACACTGTCGATGCTGGAGCAATTCAAGCGTGGACCACACAGGTCCACGTGCACATGGGTTGTTTTCAGTAAATGCACTGGACCCTCCAGAGCCAGGGTTTCCACCTTCACAAACTTAACCAACTACTGTGTTGCTTGATTGAGGATTGTAGAACCCGCAGATGTGGAAGGATATGGAAGGCGGACCCTAAGAGACTTGAGCACCTGCAGATTTGCATATCTGAGGTCCTGAACCAACCCCCGGTAGGTACCAAAGGAGCACTGTAGGTATATCTGGCCTTCACTTTCTCTTTTTGTTCTATCCTGAGGAAGTTTCTATGTTGGTCTGAATTTGCTTACACATTTAAGATTGGAAAGGGGAATACAGAATTGCTGAAAGATATAGCAATGGTCGTCCATCATTTGTTTGTTTCACAGACTATTTTTTTAAGGAAAGGTGCAGATAGGAATGAAGGCCAGCAGAGTCAGGCAGGAAGAGAAGGAGAAAGAAGCACTTTATTTTATTCCGTTACTCATCTTGGTTGTTCCTGCTGGTTCCAGGACATGAACCCGGGACCTTGGAATGTATGTGGACTGCGCCCAACCCCTACTCCACTGGGTCCCTATTTCACAAACTTTTATTGAGCAATACTGTTTCACAGAGGAACTCCAGGAGAGAGACAGCAGGTCTCTGATTGCTGCAGATTCCAAGAAGCAGGGGCTTCCTGCTGAGCAGGAATTGATAGACAGCCCTGATCTATGTGACAGGAAGATTATTTAAATTCATAGTTTCTTTATAAGATCATAAAATTCAGTTATGGTATTGTCTATAATTTTTTTTTTTTTTTTACTTTCTGAAACTCTAATAGTTCTCTTCAATTTTTCTCAGTGCATTGTATGTTTGGAAGGTTGAAAGAAGTCAGAAGAAGATTCCAGAGTGATGGTAAAATCACAAAGCTATTAATTAGGTTCACTAGCCAGTATAGAATTTAAAAGCCTAACTGTGGAAGGTATGTGTTTTTAAGACTACAACTAACTAAATTGGTTAGGTGTGATTGATAGAGTCAGACCTGTGAGTTGGAGAAATTACAGAATCATGGTGCTGGAAACCATATACACCATCTCACTCATCTTATAGCTGAGAAAATGGAGAAGAGCAAATTTAATGGCTTATCCAAGGTCACACAGACCTGGAGAAAAACTCAGGTCTCCTGACTCCCAATTCAATGCCAGTGCATTATTTCTCCATCCAAACCTCTACTCAGTGAACCATTTTCAGTGTAAATAAAAGCAAGTATATGCTTGTTTAGTCTCAATAAGCTTCCATATTAAACACAGAGTATCTCATTTCTGCCCAGTTATCAGGATGAAAACTTTGACTCTGTCCAAGGCAGTTAATTAAGGTGCTCCTGTATACAGTTCAGAGCAGAGCCAAGGGGAGAGGGCACATACCAAGCACAGAACGCGCAGTTCTCTGCCACGGTGAATGGATGCCCGCATCTGCCCTGCAGAAGCAGCCAGGGGGGATCATTCACCGGCGGCCTCCCCTGCCTCTCGTTTCTTGCTCGATGAATGGCATCCTACATCGCAGGTGTATTAGTAATTTCTGAGTTTCTTCCCCACTCAAAATGACCTCATTGTTTTGTGCCTCTTTTCCATAATTATACAGTAACAGGAAAGTACGCCGGCTCTGAGCACAGCCCACAGCAGAAATCTCGTGCTCTTTATGCAAGTTTGATTTATAGACGTGCACTGCAGCACGGAGTGACTCTGAAGCATTCATCTTCCCGTTGCTCGTTGCCATGGAAATCGAGTACACAGAGCAGTGTCATTCCAGCCCTGGTGATGCCCGCAGTAGTTTATTCCTTTGTTGTCCTCGTTTCTTAAGCACTGCCTCGCATTCTTTCATCATTACAATTAATCACGCACACAAGTTTATCTTTCATCTCAAAGAGAAAGTACTAAAAATGTATGATAAAAAAAGAGGGAGAGTTTAAATATTCCTGTGGTTTTAAGTCTAGACTTGTGATTTTTTTACCCCCTTGGTCCCATTGGAAAATAGGTCATGTTAAAAAAAATAAAAAAGCACATATTAATGTACAAATATTTCAATAAAGAGAGCGATATAGAATTAAAAAAAAAACAAAACAAGCAGTGCTTGGGCTATCTTAAGGAACTTCAGATTCTCATGTCTCCCAACATTTGTAAACAAATATGTATTTTGGGTAATATCAACCATAAAAAGCCCCTGAGTTATATATTATCGACGCTTGTTTTGTTTTGTTATTCTTAAATATTTTCTGGATAGATGTAGATTTTAAATGGTAGGGATCCTTCTTTTCTTTAAAGGTTAATAAAGTTCGAGAAATTTTTACAGTATCAATATAAGGAATTCTAGTAGTCTTCGAAGCTTCTAGTTATTATTATGTTTTTTTGAAGAACCCATCATACCCCAGATGCACCTGGCATGTCTTCTGGTACACGCCCTGCCAACAGTTAGTTCGGGCTTGTTGATTACCTGTCTTCTCTGAGCTTCTGGTCTGTTGGTTAAGATATCTTGTTCTGGAGGAACTGGGTGCCAATCCCTCCTCCCTGGCTCACTGACTGTGAGACCTTTGAAAAGTAGCTCAACTTACCTTGGTTTCCTCCTCTGTAGAATGAGTAACTATAAAACTAGGATGATGAGGGGTTGTTGAGAAGGTTTAGAGGGTTAATTCATGCAAAGGGCCTTGCCCTGTGCCAGACACAGGATGAATGCATGGAGGACAGAGACTGTGGTGGTGGTGACGGTCATCGCCGCTGGGATTACTGCTCTGACTACTGTGAGTACTCTATACTGAAATGGAGCCGAGAACTGAGCTCTAACCCAGCGGGTGAGAGCGACTCCTCTGAGCTCCCTCGATTCCAGCCCTAAGCCCAGGTCTGTCCCAGGGTTCCAAGTTCACAGATGATTGCCAGCGGTCTGTTTGACTTGGGCTGCATGAATCCCTTTCCTCTTAACACTTGGGACACTCAGATGACCCCGAGAGGCATTCACAATGGGCTTTTGTGCAAAAGGAGAGAAGACTTTCGCAGACAGCCTGTAACGTTGCACATTTCTCACCCAGTCTTGCTAGGAAAGGATCTAGAGTTTTCTGCAGAGCCCAGAAGAGTGTCCAAATTCCCGGCCCCACCTCCCTCCCTGTCTCAGCGGTGGCTACAGCCTTCTTGCAGCTTTTCTGGATTTGGAGTTTTCCAAACTGGTGGCAGAAGCCTTCTTTGTTGAAATTCACTCTCCTTGGCAGTTCTCCAGGACACACGGCGATGCCTATTTATTTGATTTAGCTTCTGTTTGCTTAGCCCTGTATTTTATCTGTTTTGCTTTGTGCAGTTCTTCCCCACACCCCCCACCCACCCCAACACACAAATTTTCCTGTTTAAATTCCTTGGACTTCATTTCTATTTATTTTGCTAGCTGGCTTCATAGTAGGGCGAACCATTGTTTGCTTTAAGCTTTCACAAAATGAGTAGCCTTAGATTAATTTATCTCCCCTCTCCTCAAGGCTGATTCTTCGTGTATAACCTCGGTGGGTTCTTGTTAATGATGAAAACAAAGCCTTCACGATTTCCTCTTCTCGTATTATACCAGTGTTCCTATTCTCTTTATTTAGCTTTTTGTGTTTCTCTGTCCCTTAATCAGTAGGCTCGTGTCCAAGAGATAGTAGTTCAACTTTTCTGAATCGTTGTGTTCTCCCTTTTCTGTCATTTTTCCTGCTTCTAGAGTCACACTCATGTTGTCCAAGTGAAGTACTTGACACTTGAAGTGACATTGCTACTCAATGACACCTATGTTTTTTCATTCTGTTGGACATGCTATGTGTAGCTTCCAAATCAGTGACTGAAATTTAGATCCTCTGCAGACATTTAGCAATGTTTCCAAATCTTCCCCAGGCTTCTAATTGTGTGTATGTTCCTCACCTCAAACTTCATGTGCAGTGAGCACTCCTCTCTGCCCAGGAGTTCAGCTGTCCACCCCCATCACTATAGGAGGTGCCTCTGCCCGTGCTTTTCAACACTCAGTCATAAATCTTTCTTTGTTTTGGAAAACAAATATTTGTTGGCATCCACCCCATTGCAGACACTGGGAATATATGAAAGTAAACAAGCCAGACACTCTGACACTGTCCCAGGGACCACCTTCCTAAGTGTACCTTCTCCTTGAACGCAGTGTTTGTCCAGATCAGCATGTCCATCTTCTGATGTTTTCCTGATTAGCATGAAGCTGCATCTCACTCTCTAATTCTCCTTTTCTGGCTTCCTGTCTCGAAGACCAGGACTCTGCCTTCTCCTAAGCTCCAGACTGGCTCTTGCTCTAAAATGAATGTGTCATCTGGACCATCCTCTGGGTCCCTCATATTATCATTGACCAGAGAATCTGTTGCTTTGCCTACTAGCTTGGGTCTCTGGGGTTTGGGGACAGCTGGGACCTAGCCTTTAACCCCTGAAATTCATTGCATTTGTACAGTTGACCCTTCCAGCGCAGCCAGACCCAATCAGACCTGAACCTGAGAGATTTCCTTGAGCCTTCTTTTTTCACCAGCAGGTGAGTATCTCAGAATTCCACGCTGAGCTCCACTGTGTACCCTTATGGGACAACAGATGTGGGACCATTGATTGAAATAAGATGAGTTGAGCTAACCAACAGACTTTAGGAAAGTACAGGCTAACTTCTCTGTACCTCAGTTTCCTCATCTATAAACTATGCATATTGAGAAAGCTCCCATCACAGAGTTATTTGGAGGGTTAAATGAACGAATACCCATAAAACCCAAGCCCACAGTAGGTACTCACTAGTAATTCTTTTTATGATAGTGTCTAGACTATCCTGAGAAAAAGGCCGGGGAGCAGAAAAGATTTTTGACTTCAGGAACAGTTTGTCATAGCCACATGGACTGGAAAGGTTCAGTCTTCCTCACTGGGTAATTGAGAGATGACAGTGATAATACATCCTGCCCAGTAGGGGACACTGACCAAAGTGACTTCATTTCAAATCTGAGTTTTTCATTCTATGTTGATTTTATTCCAGAATGTTGGGTTGGTTTTTTTTTGTTTGTTTGTTTGTTTTTAGTTTTCATGAAATGAAATTAGCTTTATACTTTGTAAATTGTGCTCTATTCCAAAAAGCAGTTATGATATTTGCTTCAGCTTTCTAGTTTGGATTTCCTCGAGCCAGCCTTTCCTCCTTTCTAATAGCGGTAATAATGGTGGTTACTTGACAAGACATTAGCAGACAACTCTCTCTCTATTGATCGATTCCACAAATAGTCACTGGTGAGTACCACGTGCAGGACACTGAGAAGTGTACTTTTAGGGCTGCGAGAGCAAATCCGATGGGAATAGTCTTTAATGGAATAGCCATAGATCAGGTAGAAAATGATACCTATCTGGAAGAACAAAGATGAGAGGATTTCATCATGGTGAGAGCAGTCAGGAAGTTCAGCACCTGAGTTAGTGTCTGAAGAATCTCTGGGGCGAAAGGCATGCCGGGAGCAGTGTGTGCGAAGAGTAGGTGAAGGAGAAGAATAGAAGTTGGAAAGGTAGGTGAGTCAGCTGACATCAGGGAGTTATCAAAATAGCAAACACATGGCAAATGCCTACTGTGTGCCAAGCCCTGTTCTGAATGTTTTGTTTGTCTTTAATAATTTGTTCCTCATAACAACTCTAAGGTGGCCATCCTCATAATCCCATTTTACAGATGAAGAAATTGAGGCAGAGAACAGCTGACTTACTGGTGATGGTCATCTTGACTGAAAGCAATTGACTTTGACCTAGACAGTCTGGCTGTAGGCTGGCCCCGCAAACAAACACACCTGTCATGTAAGGAGAGTCTCTGCTTTTCTCTCTCTCTCTCCCCCCCAGTGCATCCTTGAAAGGGACTTTGAATCTCTTTATCAATCAGATCTACTACCGAGTAGAGATTTTGAAGGAATCATTTTATTGAAGGACATTTACCAGTTCAATTTCAATAGAATAAAGATCTGGACAGCATATAAATTTTCACAGTCAAAAATAGAGCTATATAATCTGACTATAACCCTTTTCATAGACCCGAGGCTGTGGATATATGAAAACACTTTAGCTGAATTGTATGTTCTTTTTTTATAAAATTCCCTGATTTCTGGCAATTTGGTCATAAAATCTTTTGATAAAAATATCAAAAGCCTCATAGTGCAGCACTGTAAAATGTGACTGTAGCTAATGGCCAAAAGAAATCTGTATTTGAGACTGTCATGAACTGTTTAAACATCGTAATGGGAAACATTTATGGTTTAAATAATTGAAGTCCATGTTTCTCAGAATCCATTTACCCCACTCAACCTTTTGTTAGACCTTCAAACAGACCACAGAATTGACTGACCTCTTCTTTTCCATCATGGGGCAGGGGCATAGCCATGGGGCAGTTAGTTCTGGTTTGAACCCCATGTTAGTGGGGAACTGATGTAGACTGAAACGTCCTCTCCTTAAGTACATGTGACTTTAAATATCTTGATTCTCTGTTTCCACACCTTTCATCTGCTTACTTTAAAAGAAATTGTTATCTAATGTGCATATGACATATTGGCTACTTAATCTTTAAAGAAAGTTAAAATTAATACTACATTGATATAATGGCAAGAAATGAAGAAGAAGAAAAGGATAAGCAATGTGGTCATCAGTTTCCTCCATCATTATCACCAGTTTACTTGACAGTTTAATTAATGTTTATTAAGGGTCTCCCATGTACATGATAAATCATGAGCTTTAGCTGCCTAGTCTTACTATTCATTACAATGTCAAATTTTCAAACTGTCTGGGGACTTACCTTCTCTCAGTGTTCCCATTGCCAGTTCCTTTCCTGGCTATATTATTACTGTAGAATCTCATATTCTTTCACCTTATTTTCTTATGACTCCCCCTCCCCACCCAAACAAAGTGAAGCAGAAACCTTTCAACTCAAGGGGCTGAGTTAGCTGAGTTAGCATGTTGCAAATGGCTATTAAATCATTACAGGATTTTTTTTTCGATGTTGGAAGCTCCCTTTATACTGGGGAAACCATGGTTGTAGATGTTCCCATCGAATCCAGACAGTCAGCTGGCACACGAGTTTGAATGGTTGGCAGTGATGAATTCGCCATAGAATCAGAGCCTTCTCCAGGTTATAAATTGCCCAGACCCAATGCACTGTGGAATATATACAAGTACTCCATTAGAATAGAATGTTCTTGGATCTCCGTGGTGTTGAAAAAAAAAAGAATCTTTGATAAGAGGTGTATCAGATAGTCATGAGTTCATGTGACAAGAAAGAGTTATTGGGCTATTTGTCAAACGATAAACTGGATAATGACGATGACAGAAATATCTGTCATTTTTGAGTGCTTTAATGAGTGCCTGGCGCTACCATTATTTCACTCAGTCCTCACGATCACTTCTTGAGGTGGATCCTGTTATTAGTCCCATTTCACAGGTTAGAAAACTGAGCTAAGAGGGGTGGAATAATGTTCCCAGAGTCACACAGTTAACAAATATCTGAAAGTGTTTCAGGTCCCTCATTGTCCCCTTTAGTCATTGTATTTGGCATGAGTGTCATTATCCTTGTCCCCAAGTCAGCTCTTCTTCTTCTGCCAGTGATACCGCCATTTTCTCCGATTCATTCTAGTGGCCGTCATTGATTTTGCCTTTCATGCCTTTGCTCGAAATCCATTCATTCACCACGGCCCTTTGCTTGTTTGGTGTCTTTCTCCTGTCAACTCTCTTCCCACCTCCTTAGTCTCGGTGTCAAGGTCCTACATCCGCATATACAGGCAACAGGCCATGTCCTGCTTTGAAACTGGAGGCTGGCTCCCTCTGGCTCCCTCTGGCTCCCTCTGGCTCCCTCTGGCTCCCACTGTCGTTAGCTGCTTCTCCTAACTTTCCCCTGGTGAACCAGTTACATAAGTGCATTATATTCTTTTTTTTTTTTTCCTTTTTCTTTTTAAAGGAAAGGTACAGGTAGGAATGGAGGTGAATAGACAGGAAGAAAGAGAAGGAAGAAGCACTTAATTTATTTTTATTTAGTTGAACATCTGGTTGCTCTCCCCAGCCCAGGATGTGAACCTGGGTGCTTGAGATGTACGTGGACTGCACTCAGGCTGGAGGTAGTTGACCAAACCACTGCTCCACCAGGGCTCACTGCATTATGTTCTTTTTCCATGTGGCCCCTTTGTGCATGATAATTCCTTTCTTAGGGGGAACGGCCCTGTCTTCAATTTCCTGTTCTGGTCAAGCCATTCCTCAGTGATAGCCCTTCTTCTCAGTCCTTGTGATGATAATTTCTGCACCGCTCCTTTTGTGCTAAGCACCTGTCACCTGCTTTGTGTTACTGTGGCAGCTCTTCCCCTATGGGATCTGTTACCCCTCTTGCTTAAGGGTGGGCACTAGACCTTTCACGAGCATGTGGGACTCTATGCACACAAGTGCAAGTCTTCATGCCACATGTTCATGTTTGAGAACAGGAATATTTATGGTAACTAGAGCAACCTCTCACATTGAGTTCATTGAATTAAAAGATATCCTGTTAACCCCTCAAACCTTAGTCCAAGACTGACTTCACTGGAGAAGGACCACAGGCACTCACACGTTGTGGTGGTAGGCGGTTTGCAAAGATGGCCACCGCACCCCGTCCCTTCCCCGCACTCCGCCCCCCCATTGGTTGCTCCTTTGCAGAGTGCCTTGGTTCAGCTTTCATCAAGAGGTGACGTGTGACTTACTTTGCCCTGAGAAAGTAGCAAGTCATTGAACTTGAGGGTGATTCTCCCACCACCCACGCCCACTTCCACCAAGGACTCCATCTGAAGCGATGCCTACTGTCTCATTAGCCACTGAATTTTTGTCCCACTTTGTGTAGGAGATGTGGTCTGTGCTGCCTCTTTAACCATGGTCTTAATGTGTTTTCAGGTTCTGTGCATCTATAGGATTGATGCTAAAAACAGATAACCTATCACAACTATTTATATACCCTGATACCATAGTTCTGTCATGTCTCATAATTTCCTGAATGTAACCTCTGCCGAAGAAGATTGTCTTTAAAAACGATGCAATTTTCCTAAGTCTGAAAAACGAACAAGCAAACAAAACCCCCTGTGTTCTTAGTTTGCAAACACTTGGAATTTTCCTCCCCTTGCCTCCTACCCATTATATGGAAGCAAGTTCTGTATTTGCCAGATAGCAAAACAGCTTTTTTTTTTTTTTTTTTGACACCATATATTTCATTTTTTGTGCTACTGCTGTATCCCAGTAATATTTTTTTTTCAGTAATATTTTCTTTCATGGAAAATGACCATTGCTTCCAGGAATATGTGATTTTTTTCCCCAAATGCATGAAGTTTTAAAAATGAAACTTCATTTCAGATGGAATGATCCTTGGTTTTATAAAAGTGGAATATTTTTTATGGTTCTGTGGTTGGTCATCATTTTAAAACCTATTAGTTTTAACAGGTCAGCTTGAAAAATGGGGAGTTTTAGATTTAACTTAGACAAAATACCTCATGATAGATTCTGAAGCCATGCCAGTAAAATTGTGTTTGAATGATTCTTGAATTTGTTTTTTAAGGGATAGCTTTCTCTTCTAAATGTGTGCTCAGTAAAACACAGTTATTCAAATTCCAGGAGGCATGTAGGACAGACAGATTCATGTATAACACACATTCGGCCTTGTGCGAGGGGTTTTTACTCTTAATGACTGACCTAATGTGCTGTGTCTCCAATTTCTGGCGGAGAGAAGGAATCACATTTGATAAGCATTTTATTCAGGAATATGTTCATATTGTGTTTCACTTCATCCTGTTGCTCAGATGACAAGAATACCCGCCACATATTGAGCAGCTCCTATCATTGCTAGAAAAGTACAAGGTAATTTGGATGGAAACTAATGTAATAGCTTTAATAATAGAATGCAATTAAATTAGTGCCTAGTGTAAAAATAGTGAAAAGAGTTATTTTTAGTTTTGAATGGATCAGATCAGTATGATTAACATAATGCTCATTCAGTAGGGCAGTTCTGTCAGTGCTGTCCTCAGTGGTTTCAGGGCTCTCAAATATTCGTGTGCCCTGCTCTTCTACCCTCCTCCATGTGTTCCGTAAACTCAGTGTTCAAGATTCTGAGGCTGATAAAATAGGAAAAGCATCTGTTCACTTCTTAGAAGTCTTGAAATTGAGGAATTTATAATCAGGCAGGCACATATTCATTAATCTAAGAGGTTAAATAGTGCCTATTGTGTGCGTACGTATCTTTCTGGATAGTTGGGGTGGACTCATGATCTAAGCAAACGGGTCCCTGCTCTCCAAGAGCTCACAGTTTAGTTGTAAGAAGGCAGACACCATAACAGTAAACAAACAAGTTAACTTGAGTGTGTTTGGGTGGGGAGTAGTTTTAGAGGGAGCGCTGAGGGGGAAGGCGTTTTTGAGGGGTGACATTGAAGTAAGACCTCAGTGAGGAAAAACTGAATGCCATCTGGGAGAAGAGCCATCCAGAAGGGGGAAACGCAGCTGAAAAGGTGCTGAGCTGGGTCTAATCTTGGCAGGAGTGAGAAATAGAAAGAAAACCCAAGTGTCTGTGCTACAGTGAATGAGCTGAGGTGTAATTTGAAAGGCAGACTGGGGCAAGATCATGTTTTACTCGTGATGCTACCTCATCTGATAGGATGTGATGGGAAATGTTATGCTAATCTGTGTGTTTTATTTAATGTCACGTATCATAGTGTATTATATTTATAGTATGTGAATATCATCTATGTTTCTTTACGTTGTAACAGGGAGATGAAGGATTGCAGAAAGAAGGTAGTGTCTGTAAAAGGTGTGTGTGTTTTCTGAGCATGTGCAGTTTGCAGAGTCAGGCAGGTTTGGGTGTAGTTCCCTTTCTGGATCGCAACCACCGTCCCCTTTCCTAAGTTCCAGTTACATCCAGTTCAGCAGATATTTTCTGAGTCCATACTAGGCACAGGAAACTTTTGTGTTCACTGGGCTGTGATCGATGAATCTAGCGGAAAAAAAAAGTGATAGACTTTCATTGGAAAGCAGCTTTCCTAGATGATCTCTGTTATTTCAGTGTTCTGCTGCTTTTTTGCAACTTCTCATTTATCCTGAGATTACAGATCGTTCAATGATATTAAGGATCAAATGTCATTTGATTTGTAATGTGAACATATCTTCATTTGTTCCTCTTTGTTGGAGACACAGATATGAAGAAATGATTCTGAGGTCTGAGTAGGGTTAGCCAAAGAGTTCAGCATCTGAACACCTCTCTTCTGGAGGAAGGAAGTTAAGAAATAGATATGATAAAATACATAAAAGTCTTAAAATATATGATTTTTCAGATGAAACAGCACAAATGTGTCGACTTTTAATATAATGGTTATGATTCAGGCCATCTGATTTAGACTAGGGAATCAGGAAATAATATACATTATCTCCTTTCTATATGTCTTCAGACCAGATGGAGTCATAATATGCTGACTTAAAATTTCCACTGAATTAAACTTTCTGGTGATTTATGAGACATTGAAATGGATTACTAAGAGCAGTTATTGAATCTTCCTACAGAGATAATTAACAAGAACATTTTGTTATTAAAAAAGCTAATAGTTTAGTTTTCATTCTGGCAGAAATAAGTTCTAGAAGCCTTTCCATGGATTGCTGCTAGTATTCCATTCCTTGTTGCTTGTTTTGCTTTACCCTTTCTAAGTCTCCTTGATTCTGTGGTGTAATAGATTTTCCTTCTGTCCAGAATAAAACTATAGAAGCCAGTGCTCTATTTAGTATCTTATCTCCAGGCATGGCCAGTCCCTCTGGCTTTGTCCCAGTGGTTCTGGGAAACAGCTGACAAGGCCTGACTGTCACAGGGCAGGTCATTTTAGGCAGCTTGCATGGCATGCACAGTGTGTTCAGCTCTGTGGGACACAAGTCTCATAGCTGCATGTGTGTGCGTGCATGTGTGTGTGTGTATGTATGAAATATTTGAGGCAGAAAAAAGATCCTTTTATATTCCTCCCAGGTTAAACAGAAGCAAAACATTCCATTCAAGAAATGGTTGCAGCCCCCTGGGTGGCCCTGCCTGATTGCATTCCTCTTCCTCTGCCCCAGAGATCGTCATTATCCGGCATTTTAAAAATCATCCATGTGTGTCTTTATATTCTATGACACAGATTTATGTATTTTAAATAATGCATAGTGTTGTTTATTTTTAAACCTCCCATAGATGAAAATTGCCTTTGCTTTCATCACTGTGTTTTGATGCTTGTGCCTTTCATTTATTTTCCCTGCTATATAGTAGTCTGCTGGGACTTGAGAGGCTGCACTAACAAACACCCTCTTTTGCCATCAGACTAACTAGAGAAGTAGATGTAAGTATTAGATAGCAGTAAATAAAAGCATCAGCTGTGTTGGTGAGATAGCTCTATTGGAGGGATGGGCTTGCTAGGATGCAGCCAGAATTAAACGGGTTTACTGTTTCAGTCGCAGGCTGTGTGATTTGCTAGCGATGCCACCCACAACACCTGCCCCTGGGCACTGGGGCTCAGAGCACTGTGTGTGTCTGCCACAATTCAGACAACTCTTAAAAAGAGTAAAGGAGGAGTCAACACCAGCTAGAGAAGCCACCTCTGTAGGAAGAATGAATGAGGAAGTGGAGAGAGGCTGGTGATACTACTTCAAAAGTGGACTCTGCATGGAAGTATCAAGACGGGGGAAAAAGCTTTCCCCAGAACGTTTTTTTCCATTATATATAAGCATCCCGTAATTGTTATAGATCCGTTCTCCTATTGACGGGTTCACTCATTGCCATTTCAAATGGTGCTGCGGTGACTGTTCTTCTGGGTACCTCCTCGCGTGCTCGTGGGAGGCTGTCCAGAGGGCACTTATGCATCGGCAGGGATGTCACAGTCACGCGTGTCTGCAGCTTGACTGGCTTCCTAGGTGGTGGCTCATGGTCTCACTCACCACTGCCTCAGAATTCCACTCCTTCGTTTCTTCATCAACACCTGTCAGCAAACTCTTGGGTTTTTGTAAAATGACGTTGTGTTGTAATTTTAGTTTTCCCAATTCCTGATAAAGTTCTGCTAGCCGTGTGTGTTTCCTGTCGTGTCAGCTACCTGACTAGCGTGCATAATCATAATTGATTTGTGTCTGTATTTGTTGCTCTCCTCGAACCCTGCTGCTGGCCTTAAATCCAGATTCACAGCTTTCACAGCTACACGTGGGACCCAGAGGGGGCCGTCTTTTTCATACTGATCTCTAGGGGTTCTTATATATTCTGCATACTAATCCTTTCTCATGTACGAGTCACGAGAAGTCTTCACCCATTTGTGTCTTGTCTTTTCCTTTTTAAAAATACATTTATTTTTTGTTGTATATTTGGGATACGTATTTTTCCCAGAGATTTTAGAGGAAACTTAAAGAGAAAGTATAGGACTCTGACATGTCCAGAGTCTAAAATTATGCCAAGAATGTGTGTAGGACCACTTGAGCATGCCAGTAGGGTCTACCTTCTGATGTTCTGCCTGTTGGAGTATCCATAATTGCTAATCTTTCTTTCCTTTATTATTTGAGGCACTATGAAGCTTATTTCTGCAGATGTATACTCTTTAAATTATTTTACATTATAGAATTTGACACTCAGTATTTCATTTAAATGCTTAAATTAATTGTTGTTTATTTTTTGCCTCAGTGTAGTTGCATGAAAAGACTATATATTCCACAAGACACTGTTGCTTGACCAAAAAGTAAATTCATTGACCACCTGGAAATTTTCCATGTGTGACTTTTCCATTATAGCTAATCCCATGGTAAAGCTCCATTTCCAGCCCCTGCACAGTGTGCCCGCCATTGCAGTGGTATCTTACGTCTGTTCAGGCTACGATACCAGAATCACTGTGTGTGTGGGTGGAGCGGGGGTGGCGTGTAAACCGCAGACATTTATGTCCCACGGTTCTGGAGACTGGGAAGTCCAAGACCGGGGTGCTGGTAGATTTGGTGTCTAGTGAGGACCCACTTCCTGATCTTCTCTCCTTGTCTTCACGTGGTGGAAGAGGAAAGGGGGCTCTCTGGGGTCCCATTTATGAAGGCTAATCCTGTTTCACGGGCTTCACCTCATGACCTCATTGTCTTCCAAAGGCACACCGCCAAATACCATCGCTTGGGAGGTTAGGTTTCAACACCTGAATTTGGAAGGAGCTTAGGCTTTCAATCTATAGCATACGGATTATAAATTCATAGCTTTTTATTCTTTATGTTTATAAAGTCAGTGTGTATTTTTACAGACAGATTTCTTCACCCGATAGCTTTCAGTGCATTTGACTTTTTGTTGCCGGCATCTTCTTAGGACCAAAGGAACTGTATCATACTTTCTGAAATGAGCCTTTTGGAAGGAACATATACTGTTTTCCTTCCTTATTTTCAACTCTGTTTACATGCTATATTTCCATCAGGTTGTATGAATAAGTTAAATGTTATGGTAAATTATTCCAAGATGGCATATTAACAGTTTGCATAAATTAAAGCTATCGTGCAATAGTTTGGATAAAATTGTAACAAGATGTAAATTTGTAAATGTGTGTAGTTAATTTTTACATATAATTTTGCCATGCATGGCTATCTTTTACTTATTTAAATTAGTGTGTTTAACAATGAAATTAGTACATTCCAGCCAAGAGCTGAAATATTTTCTCTAATTCGTATAGACCCATGTGCTCCTCCACCTGTTGGGCTGCTTTCCTCCCCTAGCAACCACTATCCTGAGTTATTTATTGTTCTCCTGCTTTAAAAATACACACTACACACACATACATGCAATACACCTTCGCCTAGTCTTTCTCCCTAATGTTTAGTCTTCTTCATTTTATAAAAGTGTCAAATTCTTTTTCTGACTTGCTTTTTTCACTTAATGATGTTTCTAATATATATCCCTGTTTTGTGTATAATTACAATCCACTTATTTTAAATGTGTGTAACTTTCTATTGTATGAATTCACCACAATTTATCTATTCTGTTGATGGGCATTTCAGTCCTCCTCTGCTCAATTCTGTTGTTTTTTGCTGTTTCTCATAATACTGTGTGAACTGTCTTGTATCATACCTCCTGGTACCTGGGTGCAAGTATTTCACATGGATATGTACTTAGGAGTAGAAATGCTGAGTTAGAAGGTATGATTTGCATTCCCACCATCACTGTCTGAGAGACTCTGTGGACATGTGTTTTCTCCAACACTTGGTCTTAGCATACTCCTTAATCTTTTCTAATGGAGTGAATAGAATACCCCATTGTGGGTCTCATTTGTATTCACTCATTAGTAATGAGTTGCCCATTTATCTTTTCATGCTATTCCTCTCTTCTGGGAATATATCTGAATTATATCTGCTTTTCTGCTTTACTTTCTATTGATTTGAACATGCTTTTTATATATGTTCTCAGCATAAATATTTTATCAGTTAACAAATAGCTTCCCTCAGTTTGTGCCTTATCTTTTTTACTTCAGGTATCTTTTGAAACATAAATACAATTTAGTTTGGTTGAATGTATTACTCATTTTTGTAGTAGAGTGATTGTGTCTTATTTAAGAAACCCTTCCTTATTCCAGAAACAGAGAGATATACATATTTTCTTAATGAAATGTAAAGTTCTTCTTGTGAAAATTAAGTCTTTAATTCTTCTAGAGTTGATTTTGATCACGATATGGTATGTGGTAACCCAATTTCACTTTTTTCCTTATGGATAATCAATATATTCAGCTCTTTTTATGGTCTGTGCTGTGTCTCTTTCTTCATTTTCTGTTCTGTTCCATTGGTCACTCACTTTATTCCTGCACCAATTTTACGCTTTGTAAAATCTTAAGGATAATAAGGGGAGCCTCGTGCTTTAATTTTCTTTTTCAGCAATCTAGTTATTATAGACAGCTCTTTGCTTTTCCATATAAATTCTGGAACAGGCTTATTAAGAATCAAAAACTCTGTTCACATTGTAATTAACATTGCTTTAAGTCGGCAGATCAATTCCTGGAGAATTGACAGGTGTGTTGAATGTAGTTATGTTTTGATTCGTTTTCCTTCTTGTTTTCTTCTTTGCTTTTTCCCTATGGATGTGCTTTGAGGTTAACCTGAGGTTAGTACTAAGAATTTTATGTTTATTTCCTGTTTTTATTTGAAAGCAATTTAGTCTTAAATTCATTCTAACTATCCGCCTTTTTATTCTCCTCCTCTCCTCTCCACTTCTTCATTTTGCTGTCTTACTGTTTTTTAAGTGGGGTTTCTTTATACTTTATAGAACTTCCTTTAGTATTTTTTGTAGAACTGGTTTTGTGGCGATGAGTTCCTTTAACTTTTGCTTATTAAAAAAGCTTTTTTAAAATCATTCCTTCAGTTCTGAATGATAATCTCTCAGGGTATAGTATCCTAGGTTGAAAATCCTTTTCTTTCAGCCTTTTGAATGTATCACGCCATTCCCTCCTGGTCTGCAGAGTTTCAGTTGAGAAATCCGCTGATAATCTCATGGGGAATCCTTTGTGTATGACTTGCTTTTCTCTGGATGCTTTTAAGACTCTTTATCTTATATTTTTGACATTTTGATAACTGTGTCTAGGTGTAGGTCTGCTTGGGTTTCTTTTATAAGGGACTCTTTGAGCTTCCTGGGTCTGGACGCTTCTTCATGATTCATATTGGGGAAATTTTCAGCTATTATTTATTCAATTACACTTTCTGCCTCCTTTTCTCTCTTCTTCTTCTCGAACCCTTATAATGTAAATGTTGTTTCTTTTGATGTTATCCCCTAGGTCTCGGATGCTGTATTCATTTCTTTGCATCCTTTTTTCTCTTTGCTGGTTTGCTTGAGTGTATTCCTCTACCCTATCTTCTAGCTCACTGATTCTGTTGGTGGCTTCATACTATTCTTAAGTCCCTCTCTTGAATTCTTTAGATCAGCTATTGTGTTCTTTATTTCTTTGACATAGTTTTGAGCTGCTTCATTTCTTCTCTCTTTTTCTTCCTCTGTTGTTTTCTTGATTTCCATGATATGTTTATCACTGTTGCCCTAGTTCATTCTCAGGTATTTTTGCATAACTCTGTTGTATTCAGATTTTCCCTTGGGTTTTTTATTGGATCCATCATTTCAGGTATATTTCTCTGTGACTTTGCTCTGTTTGACATTTTGTTTGTTCTGTGGGTTAGGTTTTCCTACAGTGATGGCCTCGTGTAGGGTATTGACTTGTACTAAGTAAGCCTGGATCTTGGTTTAGACACTGAGATTTCTTGAGTTTCATGGCATCATCACTAGTTGGATTTGTTGAAGTTCTTATGTGGGCCCTCTGTTGCTGCCTGAAAGTTCAGTCTATGGGCTTGGAATTTGCATGAGGGATGCGGAGCCTTCCCCTTAGTTCCAGCTCCCAACCTCAATGACCACCTTGCTTTGGCTTGGATTTCTAGTTGTTCTGTGGGCAGGATGTGAGTTGACCAGCCGTCTTCGAAATGTGATTGATTTATATATGTATATATATATATATATTATATATATTTTTATATATTGTTCTTTTTGAATACATTGATCTTAAGTTTGAGATTTTAGCAACCTTGCTAAATTTGTCTATACATTTTTGAGGGCACTTTTATGAAGATAATGATACCTGGTAAATAGTAGCCATTTCCTGTTTTTCTAATTTTTATGTCTTTAATTTATTTTTCTTGATTTATTTCACTGGCTAATACATCCAGTAGTATTAGTGTCTTTTTCCCAAACTCAGGGAAAAAGACTTGAAAATCCTATCAATTTAGTCATAGCTATAGTTCTTTTGTTTTTTATAGTTGGATCCCACATCAGGTTAAAGAAGTTCCCATATTGCGACCTAGTCTAGTAAATCAAGAGTTTATATCAAGCTTGGGTAGTAAATTTAATTATATGCATAGCCAATGAGATAATATTTTCCCTTTAATCTGTATGTGAAGAATGGCATATTTTTAGTGTAAACCCAATTTGGTCACATAGCTATTCTATTCACAGGTGATTTCAAATGGTTAATATTCTACTTCCTATATTTGTGTGTGTATGTATCTGTGTGTGTGTATCAATACGGGACCATGTTAAAACAAGTTTACAGTTGGAATTTCTTTTTTTAATGGTTATGTTATTTACTTTGTTCATGATGCTCTATTCATTTTAGGATATTGAAATTGCATCTCAGTCTATATTTCACACCACACCCACTGCCAGAGTTCCAGTGTCCTTTATCTCCACTTTTTTCTCTCTTTTCTTCCCTGTCTTCTCCCAATGCCCTCCCCACTCCCCATAACCGCAGTCCTGTGTACTGTTATTTTTGCTAGGACTTGTATGCTCATTTGTTTCATTTCATTATATTCCACATATGAGTGAAATCATCTTGTATTTCTTTTTCTTTCTGACTTATTTCACTTGACATGATCCCCTCCACTTCCATTCAGATTGTTGCAAAGGACACACATTCATTTTTTTTAATAGCTGCATAAAATTCCATTGAATATATAGATCACAGCTTCATTATCCAGTCATCTGTTGATGGGTATTTAAGTTGTTTCATATCTTGGCTATTGTGAACTGTGTTGATATAAACATAGGTTTGCAGATACTTTTTCTGATTAGAGGATTTTGTATCTTCTGTGTATATGCCCAGGATAAAATGGTAGATCCATCTTTATATTTTTGAAGAAACTGCATATTATTTTCCAGAGAAGTTAAAATCAATTTTTATTCCTACTAACAGTATAGAAGGGTTCCTTTTCTCCACACCCACTCCAACATCTGCTATTTCCAGTCTTTTTGATTATAGCATTCTCACTGGTGTGAGGTGGTATCTCATTGTGGTTTTTATTTGCATTTCTCTGATGATGAGTGGTCTAGAACATTTTCAGGTGTCTGTAGGCCGTCATTGTGTCTCCTTTAGATTAATGGCTATTCAGTTTTTTTGCCCATTTTTTGAGCAGGTCATTTGCTTTTATATTGTTGTATGAGCTCTTCATATATTTTAGAGATTAAGCTCTTACCTGATATATGTTGTGTGAATATCTTCTCCAATTCATGCACTTTCTTTTGTTTTAGTGGTGGTTTCTTTTGCTGTGCAGAAGCTTTTCAGTTTGATGTTATTACAATTGCTTAATTTTGCTTTGATTTCTTTTACTGTATTTTGTTCCTTTCCCAAAGACAGACATCTTTGAGGTTGAGGTCATGGAGTGTTTTTCCCACCTTTTCTACTTAGTATTTTATGGTTTTGGGTCTTATGTCCATGTCTTTGAACCATTTTGAGTTAACTTTGTGTCTGGTACTAATTAGTAATGTAGTTTCTTTTTGTGCGGATGTCTTTTCAGTTTTCCCAACACTGTTTGTTGAATTAAGTTTCCTTCTTTCATTGTATGCTCTTGGCACCTTTGTCATAGATTTACTGTCCATATAGGTGTGGCTTTATTTCTGGGCTCTCGATTTGATTCTACTGATCGGTGTGTCTGTTTGTTTTTTTCCCAGCACCCTACTGTTTGATGATGACCACTCCGTAGTATAGGTTGAAGGCAGGGAGTACTGTTGAAATGTCTGAACCTACTTACATATGCTTAGATCCGGGGTGCTGTGCTATGTGTGAGGGTCAATCAATAGCCTTAACCTCTCAGGAAAATTGATTTTTCTTTCATTTTTTTTCTTTACATCTTTGCTCATGAAAATTTTTACGTACCTTTGGGTATCAGCTTAATGTAGGAAGTTATCCTATAAAATGTTCCATATTGGACAAGCCCTTGTATCTTGACTCTTGGCTTCATCTCCCATGAAGCCACCAAACCAAAGCTCAAGTACAGCAGTGGACCAGTGCCCTCAGGACAAAAGTGGCTTTTGGATGTTGACTTCCCACTAACTTCTTTGGGCCTGAACTACCCCAATAAAACGGCCTTGTCTGTTTATTTATTTATAGGAAAGGTGTGGGTAGAAATAAAGGAGAGCACAAGCAGGCAGGCAGGAAGAGAGGGGAGGAAGTAGCAGTTTCTTTTATTTTATTTAGTTGTTCATCTTGGGTATTCTTCCAGACCCCGAGACATGAACCTTGATCTTTGGGATGTGTGTGAACTGTTCTAGCTAGGGGCCAGGGACCTAGTTGCCAAATCACCAGGGCATGTCCCCATTGTCTTTTAATCTCAGGGCTTTGAAGGTAGTTTTGTTTTAGTGTCTTAACCAGCATTTTCATTTTATTTTTATCCAGTGAGTGAATTGATCTGAATACCCCAAAACAGTAACTCACATGAATTATTAAATAGTTTTTCTCTCAAACTTATCTTTCTAAATTCTTTACCAAGTATTGATTTATTGTATAGAACATTAGATCCAATGGTTATAAAAAACTATTTATTATTTAAGTGATACAGAAAATATATAAAATTAGTAATACATTTGTAAAGTTTTGTAATTTGGATATTTTGGTGCTGTGTCTTCTATTGCTGTTTATAGGATGTGCCCAGCTATTTCTGACCAAGTATTTGTTTTTGCCTTAAATATAATTTAGAATGTACAAGTCAAATATTTTTCATGTGGCATAAAAATGTATTATTTAGAAATAGTGACATAATTTAATGGACATGTCATTGAATCTCAACTTCTTAATTTCATTGCTTATGAGAAAAATGCAGTGTTTTTGTTTTCATCAAGGTATTATGTCGCAAAATCACTTTTCTTGAATTTGACTTCCAGATCTATTGAAAGGCATTTTTACTATATATATGCCTAGTATAAATTAATTGATTAACAATGTCCAAATGTTTTGATATTGAACTTATGGCTCAATTACTTATTACAGTGAGAGGGCAGGAAGCAAAATTAGCAAAAGAAAAGGAGTGTGGAGCAAAGCCCAGGGAAGAACCAGATGTGAGCTTCCAAGAGTCCCCTCCCAATGGACTCACACCAGACACAATTCCAGCAAGTTGTAACAGTGTGTAAAATGATGCCAACCGGGACAGTTCATTAGAGACGTGACACCCAGGGTTTCTATTGTTGACTGATCGTGTAGGCAGCTCTGCTGGCCATGGACCGCAGTTCCAGGCTCCCAGCAAGAAAGTGGCTGTTCAGCATAAGCCATTTTGCATCATAGTTTCAGGCACTGTGATCGAGTCTTATGGTGAATGCCCAGGAGAACCTTTCTGAAACCCAGGTTCCCAGATGCCAACCTGATAGTCAGAACGGCAGTCACATCTGCTCTCTTGACTCTTGTGCACAGAGAGCTATGGCTACAGTTCTTAAAGCTCTTGTTATGTGCCTACCACTGCCCATTTCATCCTCAAAACAGTCATTTCATAGAGGAGGAACTGAGACACAGAGAGCTTAAGAAACCTGGCCAAGGTCGCACACTTAATAAGCGGTCAAGTGGGAGTCAAACTCAGAAAGACTTCAGAATATGTGATTTCTCAACTACTTGATAGAATTTTGGTTTTCATCATTTTTATTTCGTTCTACCTCAGAGATGGGTCATACATTTCCATAAACGGTGATGAAAATAAATTGTCTTTAAATAAATAGTCTTCAATCAACTCCTTATTCTTATTTCATGCCTCTTATGGTCATCTACAAACCCTTCCTGATCTCAGAGGCTTTTTTTTTTCTCTCCAGGCTTTGTGTTTCTGGATTGAAGGGTCTGATTTTATTCTCTCACTCTTCCTGTGGAAGGATTGTCTGGTCCTTGTTCACTGATATTCTTGCACCAATCTTTTTATACTTCCTTTGGGTAGCTTCCTGAGATTCAGCAACTACTCCAAGCAGAGACGGTGTCACCACACCATGGCTTATAAACGAAGTTTGGGTAGCACTTTCTGTTTTATTTTCTAATTTGTAATTCTCATCATTATGTTGGCCATATTATCTACTTGAGTGTATTGGATAGCAACTTGAGGTAATGGCCTTTAAGTGCCCCAAATGGCCATCTGGGGATTACCTGACAATAGTATTGCTAGAGAGCTTGCCTCTCTAGAAATGTACTTTCTTTTTTTCTGATTAAAATGAAGAAACTCATTCCTTGCTATATCCATTCCCCAGAAAATACATTATAGCTTCAAGAAAAGTTTGAGTGTTAACACGTGCTAAAATATGATACAGATGTTTAATGTCTTACTGTAATATTATTTTACTGTTCATAGTCACCTGCTATTTTGCTCCGTGTCTAGGCTTGCTTGCTTTATTCTGTAACACCTGTTCCCAAGAATATATTTACGGTCTGTTGTCTTTTCTAAATAGGTGGTACATATGTTAGAGAAGGGTTGATTTTACCAGTGTCATTTGGTAAATACATTAAGGATTCCTTATTACTGTATTTTCAGTGTTATTTTATTTCAGTATAATATGATAATGCTGTTTCTACTTGATTATTGGATAAGAAATCATGCTACATGATGGAGGTATGATATTTATTGAAATGCTCATGGAGAGGAAACAAGTGTTTTCCAGTTTTACCTTTTCTTTTGAAAGAATTCCAAAACTTTCAAACCAGGGCATGATGATAAATGTCCTTGCATTTCCGTAAGTTTAGAAAACATGTCTAATTTATTATGCTTATGTGGTTATGTGCATCAAGACATCTGCTAACTTTAAAAAAAAAATTTTTTTTTAAACGAAAGGTACAGGTAGAAATGACAGTGAGCAGAGGCAGGGAGGCAGGAAGAGAAAAGAAGAAGAAGCACTTTATTTTATTTTATTTAGTTGTTCCTCCAGCCCCGGCCCTTGATCTGGAGACCTCGGGACATGTGCAGATTGTACCCGGGGTGTGCTGGACCACTAGGCCACCAGAGTGCACCGACCTTTTTTTTTTTTTTAGAACGAATTTTTTTACGAGGAAGAAAGAGGCAACATTTTTTTTTTTTTTAAAGGAAAGGTGTAGGCAGGAATGAAGGCAAGCATGCAGGTAAGCAGAGGAGGAAGAAGCACTTTATCTTCCATTTAGTTGTTTACACTGGTTGTTTCCCCCACACCCAGAGACTCAAACCCAGGGGCATGTGACTTGCTCCTTTGGAGACAGTTTACTTAACTGCTACTCCTCTAGGGTGCACCAAGGAGGAAGAAAAATTTTAAGGAAGGAAGGAAGGAAGGAAGCACAAAGCATCTTTATTTTATTTAGGTTTTTCCATCCTGGACCTGGGTCTTGAACCCACGTCCTTAGGCTGTACATGATTTGCACACCAGCATCTCAGCCACATAAGCCACAAGGGTGAATCCCCACATTTGCTACGTTTTATTCCAGGTCTTTACCACATGGTTCCATGTTTAAACATTGCATCATCAGAAAGGGCTTCCCTGTCCCCAGTCTCTATCTGCCCCACATGGCCCCCAGTACATCTTGTATCAAGTTTTACATCATTCGTTGCAGTCTCTCAGAGCATCTTTTGTTTGGTTTGGTTTTTGTCTGTTTCTCACTATTGATGTCAGAGCTCATGAGGGCAGTGACATTGTCTCTTCCATTCTGATTATCTCTGGATATGCAAGTTTGTACAAAACACATGATCTGTTATTTCTTGTTGAATGAATCAATTGATTATTTTATTAAAGTGTAGAAAAAGAAACTATGTTAGATACATTTGAATTTTATCAATTTAAAGCTATCAGATTTCTTTTGGGTATCTTAGAACTTGAAGACTGTCTTCAAACTGACTTTAAGTATAGGTTCCAGTAATGAGCTAACTAAAGAGTTGATTATGTGTTATTTTTTAATCCTTAGGTTCGATTAAGTTTTCTGATTATTTGGGCTATGAAGATTGTATATCTGTAGTATACCATCAAAAATATCTTCAGTAAACCAATTTCAATATAGAAAATTCATACTTTCATCTTTCTGTATACCTTAGAAATATTTCAAATGCAGAAAAGTGTGGAGAGTAACATAATGTAACACTTGTATTTCAGCTACCTTGTTTTATCCACTCTTACCATGTGTCATATTTTTAAAGAAATAAAATGTTATTCACAGAGTTGAAAACCCCATACATCCTTCCCTGATTTCTTACCCTTTCTTTTTAGAGAGAACCATGATGATCTATATTTTGCTCTATATTTTGCTATTTATCAAGTTTGCACATGTTTTTTATATAGACTGTATAGATATTCATAAACAGTGCATTCTTGATTTTACATGGTTTCAGATGTATATACTTAGTATAGTATATCATGTTGTACATAGGAATTTGATTTTTCTCACTGCACATTGTCTTTGAGGTTTATCCATAATGATGCACGTAGCTCTTGTAGATCATTCGTTGTCATTGCTCTGTGCAATTTCACTGAAAGCAACTCTGCATTGTAGTGGTCCAGCCTGTGGATGGACTTCTAAGTTGTTCTCATTTATTTGCTAATTCAGATTAATGCTGCATTGGTTTTCTTGTACTTTTCTGTTTGCACACACATGTGTAAACTTCTCCAGGGCAGTACTTCACATGTTTTTCGTTGACTTGCACTCACAGACAATGGATATGTTTATAAAATACATTGAAGTAAGCAGACAAGTTGCTTTTGGTTGAAAGCAAACTGCATGTCTTCCCAGGAGCCTTTGGGGCTCAGCATCTTGCCACACCTGCAATGTGGCAGAGTTCTGGGAATTGTATTCCAGAGCAGTGGTTTTTGTATTTCCTGGGAAGGATCCTTAAAACCTGTGTACTTCCTTCTACTTTTTCAGACAGATAGTTAAAATTTTTTCAAAATCCCTATGTTATTGCCTTTTTCAGAATGTCAAAATACAATCACACGGTTTTGTAATCTTTTGCATCAGGCTTTCACTTTCGTTATGCATCTGAAGTTTGTGTGTGTGTGTGTGTGTGTGTGTGTGTGTGTGTAATTCTTTTCATTGCTGAATCGTATTCTATTATATGGATGTACTGGTTTGTTCATCCACATACACATTGATGGACACTTGGGTTGTTTCGGGTTTGGGGTAATTATGAATAATGCTGCTGTATAAATTTGCATCCAGGCTTGAGTTTGGACATTTAGCTTCATTTATTTTGGGTTAGTGAGTGTGATTCATATCTCTTGGAATAACGTGAATATTCACATTCCCCCCCCCCATTGTAATTTATTTGTTTTAAATCACTGAGTTGTAAGAGATTTTTATGTACTCTAGATGTGGGTTCCAGTCTATGACTTATGTTTTTATTTTGTTAACAGCTGTTTTAAAGGACAAACCTTTTTTGTTTTGATGAAGTTCAAGTTATTAATTAACCTAATTAAAAATTATTTGTGATTTTTAAAATCTTACTTAGGAATCTCCACCTCATGTGTGATGGTTACCTTTATTTGTGAACCTGGCTAGACCATGTACCCAGTTTCTGATCAAATAGCATTCTAGAGGTTGCTGTGGAAATAGTTTTGTAAGATGTGATTAACATTTAAGTCAGTAGACTTTGGATAAAGCAGATTACCCTCCATAGCGTGGGTGGGCCTCATCTAATCAGTTAGAAGTCATAAGAAAAAAGTTGGAAAGCCCCTGAGGATGAAGGAGTTCTGCCTCCAGACTGCCTTCTTATATGGGAAATGGTAGCATCCACTCTTCCTTGGAGTCTCTGTCATTTTGCTTTGCCTACTCGTCCTGCCAATACTGCACTCTCCTGTTATATGACTTTCTAGTAAGTCTTGGTATCTATCCCATGGTGTACGTCCTGCAATTTTGCAACCCCATAAGGCTTATCTTTCTGTGTTTAAATTCATTGCATTTCTTTATCCATTTTCAGCCTTGCATCCTTAACTACTACCTGACATGTAATATTATTTTTCATTTTAGCAAGGTAGCTAAATATTACCAAGCTGATTAGCCCCAAAGCCTGTACTCTTAGCAGTTATGCTAATAACTGCTTCTCAGGAAGCCATAGAGTTTTATTTACAAATAGACAAAACTGGCATGTTTTTAAAAATCATTTGTTTTCTAAGTAACTTTTTACTATCTTATTGTTTAATTTCTATTATTACTTTTCAATTTATTATAGGCCACCAACAAAAGAAAAACAATGGAAGTAAATTCTCAGCTTAGGATGAATTTAAAATATAGCAAGAGCCATTGTGTATTAGAGTTTTGTAATTAATTAATTTGAGCCCTTTCCCCTCACTATAAATCCAGTATTGAAGACAAGGGAACCATACAATACATATTAAGAAAGTTGTACTTGGAAAATTTAGAATAAGTGGAAATTGAAAAGTTATTAATAGCCCATGTGTTAAAAGAGGATATATTAATAGTAACATGTGCTCCCATTTACTTATCTGACATTTCTGACAGAACAGCATTTGTCCAAACAATTAATACATATCGAATTTTGCTTAACCTTCTTCTGTAACTCAGTACTGTCCCTGTTTTATGATAGGAGAAGAATCATTATTTTTTGTTTAAATTAGAAAAAGCAGGACTTTAAAAGGTTATAGCCAGAGCACATTAAACTGAATATCCGGTAATCCTGAATTATAAACTCACCGGTACACTATTTATAAAACATATCTCTTAAGAACAGTCATGGAACCCAGCAGTGCAAATTAGTGTACAAATGAGGTTTGGTAAACGTAAAGTGTGCTCTTCATAGTCCTCAAAATTATTTATTTGCACATGTATTTAAAAGAAAATTACAATTTATGTTTGTCAGTAATTGAGATGTTTGATTTTTTGTTTTGTTGCTATTTTCTTTCGGGAACTTTTTAGGGGCAGTGCAATAAAATTTGGCACTAAATAAATTCATAATTTATTAACAATAATTAATAAAACAATGCCTTGTGACTCATTGGAAAATAGAACACATTTGAGTGAGGGATGTAGCTTTATAGGATTCTCTCCTGGTCAGTATTAATCACTGAAGTAAGCAAGCGATCTGAGGAAGACATCAGAGACAGGTGCCTTGGGACTGAGAGGAACCAACATCTGGAACAGCAGAAGTGATAAAAGGAAAAGAATAGGAAATGACCTACATTTCTTAAAAGAAGAGGTGGCTTTTTAAGGCCTTTAAATACAAATGAAAGAAGTAAGACAAAGAGAGGAGACTTAAAAGAAAAATAGTCAGATGAGTCTGTCCACCAGAGCTTACCACAAACAATGGAGAATAGAAAAAAAATGAGGCTAAATATCGAATCCAGTAACTATGGAGTAATGATCAAAGGACAGGAAGATGGGGGGATATGTTTTGGCAAAAAGAAAGGTAAAAAGAATGCAGAAAGTACAGGTTAGGTCAATTCAAATGAAGTAAAAGAATAGAGGAAAATAATACCAACTAGACAATGTGCACAGAAATGCATGCATATTGTAATGTTATGCATATTGCTTAGCAACAAGCATTAAAAAAAAGAATGTAAAAGGAAGTACAAAAAGCAATTAAAGGAAGAAAGAGACATATGCCTTGTAAAATAATCAGGTACAAGGTGAAAATGAGAAAAGCCAAGATGAAAAGTGAATTTAGACCTCAAAGAAGGTTAAAAGAAATATGCACACTTGTTAATTTTCTCATAGGTCAATTTAAAGAAAATAGACAGTGAATTGCAATAACCATTAAATTAACTATTCAAAGTAGACATATTGATACCTATCAAAAATGTACTCCATAATCTACAGAAAAACAGTGAACATAGATTTAAATATTCATATTACTTATATTTTAAGAAAATAGATTTTAATTCAGTATGATAAAAATATCTATCATAATGATTATTTTAAAATATGATTAAGGAAGGCAATTGGTGATGAATTCCCTTTTCTTATTTTGGGTTTAGACTGTCGTTTTGCACATGTTTAACACCTTATTTAAAATATTTGCCTACGAGTAGGTAGCATCTACTGTGTTCATAAAGTTCAAAGGTACCTTTGTGTAAATAATAGCTTCTAAAGGCCAGTAGATGCATTTAAAAATAAGCAAATAAATCCATTCATCCCAACTCAGAGTGAAAACAGAATGCTCTTTCAATGTATGAATTTAGATTTGACCTTGTAAACACCAAAAATCATACAGATCCCCGAAAACCACAGTTGCCACAGTGAGAGATCACTGTCTCAAAACATTCTTTAGAATCATCTTTTAGTATGTTCCACTTGCAAGCTAGAATTTTTCTTCGGTCTTTTGAAATAGTAGAATTTCCAGTCTTCTCTCCCTACCCACAGAGTAAGTGATTAACATTCCACAGTGTCGGAGAGAAGGCCCAGATTTAATTACAAACATAGGAACAATTGAGCAAAAAATGGTAATCATCAGGCTCTTTTTATTATTGAGTTTGGGGACCCGAATGTCATTACTCATGATATAATAGAACAATACTTTCTGCCAATTAGAGTTCTCAGTGCTCACTGTTTTGAGAGTGGTAAATTAAAGTGCGCAGTTGGCTCTCAGAATAGTTACTCCGAGTCTAATATACAAAGGGGAGCCATTGAGACATTCTGGTTTTTTTGAGACAGTACTTAAGAGTATACCCATTGCTAAAGCAGAGTACTTTGAATTAAAGCAGCAGACCAAACAACTGCCACGCCCTTCATAGAGTGGAACATTGTGTCGTTAAATCTGAGGCAGATTGATGGCATCTTATGCACCACTCATGAGTGAGAACATTGTGCCCATTAATTAAACTACTGACTCGATGCTAAGTTATAAGAGGCCTCGAAATGTTGGCGATTTTAAGCTGTGGGGAGAGGTGTCATGCGAATCAGTGAAACAAGAAACTGTGCACCTTAAGCCCCAGACCAACATTTCATTGCCACCTTTTTCTGAATTGTCTTCACATTTTATATCCTAAACGCTGTACCCATCCATCCACTTTATTCTCGACCGCATTACTCTGTTTCCCTGAATGTAACCTTGACTTCTCTCAAAAATTGTTTTGGTCACCTACCCAGAGACATGACTAAATTGACTGTCACTTACACATCTCTCTTGATCTTCGTCTCATCGGAGGGCGTAGACATCGGCCGTGGAGACGCCCTGGGCTCATTCTCACCCTGTAAGCAGGACTGGCCGTCTGAGCTCTAGGGCTGTGACCGCCACAAAGCCATGCTGGGACTTGCCTTCGGCATTAGCTGAGCGCCTTCTCGGTGGCTGGTGCTGGCAAGTGCCCTAGATTACAACACAGACACACCCCTGCAGGCAAGGTACTTGCACCCCGGGTGACGGTGCTTCGACAGGGACTGGAACCTACCCAGGAATGACAGGTAGTGCTGCCAGGGGATGAGGTTCCTCTTCAGCTCCTCGGCTGACTACTGTCCCTCTGTTCTTTTCCCCTAACTCAAATCACCCCTTTATGATATCAGACGAGCACAATCTGCCTCCCATTACTGGGAAGCCAAGTAGGAACTATCCCCAAATGGGCTACCCGCACCCATGAGCCTCCTTCAAACAGAAATTGCTCGAATCCAAATCAGCTGCCCCAACAGGAACAAGAGCAACTCGGTGTAAGGTTGATGTTTGGTTCGGTCTTGTGGCGAGAACACTCCAGAGGCCCGGAACCCACTGACCTTAGATCATGCCTGCTGCGCCATCTTCCTTCATCACCAGCACTAGGCTACTGACATCGGTCACAGAAGCCACCCTGGACCTGGACTGCCTTTTTAGGTCTGCCTCCGTCGAGTTTCCCCCCGGAGGAATCTGTGCCTCCTGTTCATGCCACCCCCTCCCAATCTCTTCTCAACTCCCTGGGCCCCAGCTTTCACCGCTGACACTTCCACTGAAGGATTTCGCTGAGTTCACCACTACTCTCAGACCTCCGACCAGCATGAGCCCTGTCAAGCACTCCCTCCTTGGGGCACCCTCTTCCACGCTGTCGGCCAGTACTTGGTCCTGAATCTGTCTGCTATTCACAGCCATTCCTTTCTCTCTCCGTCAGTGATGGCCCTCTGTTTGTGTGGCCCCTCTCATGTTCTCCTCACTCCCGATACTTTCTCTGTGTTGCTCACAGCACTCTCTCCCATATGGAAGACTTTCAGTTCCATTTCTTTATCTGAGTCCTTTTTTCTCAACTCCAGACTCCTGTTGTCATCTCCTGCTGAGTCTCTTTCTCTCTGGGTGTCGCCACAAACTCCACATCATCTCAGTGCTTTATACTTTCTTTGTACCTTAGACCACTGAAATCTCTCATATTACTTTTCTTGGGTCATAATAGCACCATCTACCCAGTCACTATACCAGAATCTTCAAAACCACCTTTCTATTCTTGACTACTTGTCACCAACTTGTCCCTAGATTTTGTCTCTATGACCAGCCAAGTCCATCTTGGCATTGTTCCTCCACCACCCTTGACCCATGCTATATGAGTTTGCCATCCTAGATGCCACAGGCAGAATGGCTTAACATAACATATTTAATATATATATAGAACATATATATATATATATATAGAACACATATATACATAACATAACAAATGAAGTTTGTTGTAATTCAGAGACTGGAAGTCTGAGGTCCAGGCGCTGGCAGGGTTGGTGTCATCTAAGGCCTCTCTCCTTGGCTTGCAGATGGCGTCTTAACTCTTTTCAGGGCATCCCTCCATGTGTGTGTTGGTGTCCTAATCTCTTCTTATAAGGACAGTGTGTTGGATAAGGGCCCAACCTAAGGACCTCGTTTTAACTTAATTGGCTCTTTAAAGATTGTCTCTAAGCACAGTCACGTTCTGAGGTACTGGGGTTTAGGGCTTCAGCATATGAATTTGAGGGAGACACAGTCCTGTCCATCACCTGTGCCCTCAGCCTCTCCTCACTCGCTTGTGGTGAGCTCTGCTAATTTGTTTCCCTACCTCCAGAATCGTCTCCATTCTACCACAGCCTCCGCCGCAGCCGATGAGAGATTAGTCTAATTTCCAAATGAGCACATTACTGTCCTTGCCTAAAATAACTCATTAATGGTTCCCAATGACATCGAACATAATATCTAGATTCCTTTCAACGGCAATCTTTATGCTCTACTTCAGCCACCATCCTAATCAGACTAATCAGAGAATCCTAATCAGTATTCCAGACATTCTAAATATTTCTTTTCCTAAAGGCTTTAGACTGGCACCACTGTGCCTTTGTACATGCAGCATTCTGTATCTGGGATTTCCTTGCTTTTCTTGTTTAAAGGGAGCAAGGAAGGATGGGTTGGGGGGAGGAAGAAGCATATTTACTTATTTTAGTGTCGTGCCCCCCCATCACCCAGTCCTAGGTCTCAAACTCAAGTCCTTGGGCTTTATATGGTCCTCACCTCACCCACCTGAGCCCCAAGGGCACACCTGTCCCTGGGATTTTCTTACACCTCCCTGCCTTTGTCTCGCCAACCATATCTCAATGTAGGTAGCATATTCAGCAGGAAGAACCAACCTCAGCATGGCCAGGTGGAAATACTGCTAACAGCAGTAGTGCAGATTGAGACACATTGTTAATATATGGAAAAGTATCTCTTTCATATGAACACAGAAGAAAAGAAAATATTAAATGTATAGTAAACTAGTTGTCAAATACTTTTCACTGTGGAGCCCCTGCTTTATTAAAGGACAGATGTTAGTGAACTTACACCTTCTGTTTCATCACTTAGCCATCAGCTCAGAACCTAGCTCATCACATTTTATCTCTTCCCAGTGCCTTCCTCCATCCAGAGCCCTTTCCAGAGGCTGGTCACGAAGTCCAGGGCTCCCATTCAGTCTCTGTTCTTTAGGCCCAGACACACAGAAACAGTGCTGCTTCTCCCAGCTTTTCCGAAGAATGAGTACAAATTGCAAGAAATGCAGCCCAAATTGTGAGATGTCAGTGCATTAGGAGTGACATGGGAAAGCTCATGGAGTCAGGGATAAGGTGTAAATTGCAGGATAATAGAAAGGGGAGGTCAGTTGTTAGTAATGCAGGGAATGCAATGGACTTAAAAGAAAAGTATAGATTAGAAGTCATATAAAGAAGAGGTCAGTGCATTAGTAACATAGGAAAACTGGCAGGCCTGGGAGGAAAAGGTGCACGTTATAGGATGATGTAGAGTTTTCACTATAAAGATGAGCTGACATCCTGTCAAGGAATCTCGCTGACCTTACATACAGTCACTGGCTGGAACTTTCGGTATTTTTGTAGTTCTGTCTTCCAACAGGTCTGCCTGTGTTAGAATGATGGATTAAATACCTAGCTAATATTATAGAGCAAAATTATTGTTTCTGCTTCTTAGAGAAAAAATTGATTCAGGAGAGATGCCCTCAAAATTTCTGAATGTCTGAACCTATAAACCTCCTATTTGTCAGCCCTACTAAACAAGTACATTTGGGGGTGTTCTTTCCTGCACACCGATGCACATTCTTCCAGAGACTCTGGATATGTGACTGTCGCTCTTGGCTCAAGAGAGCGTTTGAAACAAGCATACAATTAAAAAACAAACAGTTTAATTAAAGTGTGACATAGTGGGAGACAGTGGGGATTCAATGGACACGCTTGCTTCTGCTCATCTCATGAGTGAACATTGACTGCCCTTTGTTCCAGATTATCTTCTCGGATGTTTGCATCGTGAACAGTCTTAGAAGACACAGTTGGCATCCTCCTCCAGAACAAAAAGCAGGCAGGTTTACCCACCATTTAAAAAGACCCAGGCTCCTAAAGCTCAATGTTCCTTTACCTAAATTTCAACCCTCTATGTGTACAGACATCTATTTGGACCCGTCTCCATCACCACATAGAATCTGAGGAATTAGGAGAATCAACATGCAGACCTCTTGATGCGCTATGTGTTGTGAAGTCCTTTGTCCACGAGCCAGTCGTCCTGTCTTCTGCAGCGTCCATGTAACTGTGGTTACCTTAGTAGTTCACAAGGAGGTGAATTCTTGGATCCTTCATAGTTTTGAAGTTTTATCAACAAGAATGGGGTGCTGACTGTGGCTTTGTGGAAGAAGGGTAAGGACATCATGGTCCTAATCCGAATTTGAAGGAAGACCATGGGAATTAGTAGGACATATATTGACCAATCTATGTGTTCAGCCAGACAGTAGTGATCCTCTTCTTTGTTATTTATGAAGAGGAATCAGGAAGGTAGTTGTAGAAGAGTCACAGAATCTGCCCAAACAGCATCTGGGTTATTGCCAGCTCTTTCCAGGCAGGAGGCCCTCTGTACCAATATGGCAGCCAACCTCAAGTCTGCTTTACTGTAATGACCGCATAAAGATTCTTATCAGGTGGGCAGAAAAATCTGCCCTGTTTAATACATCAGGCAGCTAAATAGAGACATTTGTGACTGATATGGGAAGAAATCAGGAGAATCTGTAGAACTTTGGTTGGCTCCCCGAGGGAACAAGGGTCAGGGCACATAATGCCTGTTAAGGAAGAAAGGCAACATCCAAGCCCTCTAGTGACTCAGCCTCCCCTCACTCTGGTACCAGCTTTAGATCCATGTGGAGATGACGGTCTCAACATTTTTGTAGGGTTTGTCCAAAGCAAACACTTAACAATACATTTAAAAATCCAGAATGAGGATAATGTCTTCCCTAAAGAACCACAGAGACTCCAACAGGAAAACCGCATCTCTACAAACCTTTTACAAGAAATGCTGAAGGGGTTCACTATTTTATCTTTCTCAGATAGTAGGTATAGGATGAATTTATTGAAAATTAAGTACTTCCATATTTGCCGAAGCTAAGATTAGTCAACATTTATTTTAGTTGGATGTCTGGTTGTAGATACATTTCATTTTCATCATTCCTGAAAATACTGCAAATACTTTCCAGATTTATAATGCTGAGGGGACATTGCCCAGACATTTGAGAAATTTGGGAAAGTATTATATGTACCCAATAGTATGTGTACTCTATGAAATTTATTGTCCTTGGGGAATGAGGACATCCATCTTCCCTTCCTAACTCTTCCCTTCTGTTAACTGACAAGAGAAGGGTTCTTCAAGCCTTCCTCGGGTGGCAAAACTCTAGGGAGAATTTTGAGTTCCTTGTGGTCCTTAAGAATGATTGCAGCGCCTTGCTGATAGCCAAGCCCCAAAAGAGACCTCTGGAAGCTGTCTGCCCTTCTCCAGTGAGGAAAAATAGCCCGCTCGCTGGTCTAGTGACCTTGAAAGGTCACTAGAGTGAAGACACCAGATTCTTTGTAAGGACATCCTTAGGAATTTGTCCTCTTACTACGAACTATGTTTTATCAACCAGAGGAGGCCAAATGCTTTTCACGTTGTTTCATTTACTCTTCATAACCATCCCGAAGTGGCTGTTCCCTCACCCCCACTTTGTGTGGGAGGTGAAATGACCTTTCACGTTCTCTGGGCCAGAGTACCAACTTGGTTTTGCAGATTCTGAAACTCATGCTTCTGCAGGAAAATCTCCCAGTCTTTCCTGGACCGTGAACGAATGAGTGGTAGCTCTAGTCTGTGCATGTGAAGGTTCAGTCGAGAGTACCGTGCACATAAGTACCCTGATTGATTTGACAGAGAGTAGGTTTTTTAAAGTAACAAATCAACTCGGGTGGTGATATATTTGGGGCAATCAGTTTGCTACAAATCAGTACTATAAACAGTGTAGTTTAGGCCTACAGCACGTGGTGGCCTAGAGGTTGAGACCAGGCGCAGTCCACATATATCCCGAGGTTCCCCGTTTAAAACCTGGGGCCGGGAGACAACCACTGACGATCAGCTGAATAAAATAAATACAAGTACGTCGTCTTCCTCGCGCTCCCTGCCTGCACCTTTCCTTTAAAAACAAAGCATTGCGTGCGTTGACATATATATATATATATATATATATATATATATATATATATATATATGAGGAATGGGGAGCCTATACCTGTGAGTTTATTGTAATGTGTAAATATAAAAATAATTAGTTTAAAAAAACCACAACTTTGCATTCTAAATTTTTTAAAGTTTTTGCCCAATATACTTTTTTTGAAGAAAAAAATAGAACTCATGCTTTTAACAGTACCAGATCATTGTCATTTAATCCATGATTTCTCATAACACAATGTGAGCTGGTAGGCTTTTTCTGCCTCACGGAAGTCAGAAAGCCCCAGGCAGGCAGGTTGAGGCCATTTGACCTCATAGTAAGGACAGGTGACCTGCTGGCAGGAGGGAGACTTCACGGGGGTTGGAGAGATCCTCGTCCTCTGTTTGATTTGAATTCCATGCTTTTTTTGGTGGTGGTGTTGGTATCTGGGTGTTTCGTAATTTCGGATAGGCTCCATTTAACATCTCTAACGTTGGGCTGAGTGGGTGTGGGGGTGTGCAGAGGAGGGAAAACAAGCAGTGTTTGAGTCACGTTTCCGTCCCCGGTACTCTCAGGAAAGGTGTGAGTGTCATTTATAATTAGTCCCAAGAAGGAAAGTCAATTACTTAATGTGAAATGGGCTTCAAAGGCAGAGTTTGAAGTATCTTTATCCTTCGCTTGCAGAGTTGTCTTTATTCAAAAAAAAAATAAAGCAGTAATACTTGACTCTGACCCGCAGAGCACTGAAACGAGCTGTAGTGCAAAGATAGAGGCCCCAGTCTCTCCCAGGATCAGGCAGCAGCTTGGGGCGAGTGCTCAGTAGCTGAGAACCTGCAATGCTCCCCGCTCCCCCCTGACACCTCCCCAGTTGACTTGCTTTCTGGAGAGCATTTGACAGAAGACAGTTTCCTACTTGACTCCTGGGGGCACTTTGATCTTGGTGTATGCTTAAACATCTTTATTTCAGTGGGGCTTGATCAAAAATCAAAACTATCAGAGCTCCCTGGTGGAGCAGCGGTGGGATCTATCACTTCCGATAGAGCAGGCCACGTGTCACTGGGTGTGGTTCAAGTCCCAGGTCCAGGGGGAAACCACCAGGGTGTACAAATAAATAAGAATTAAAATTTTTAAAAAAGTCAGACTCTCTCCACTTGTAGTAATGTTTCATGTCCTAACATCTTCCTGAGGCCCACACTTTCATAGACGATAGTGGTTGAAATGTGAGATGTAACTTGCAATGCAGACCATTCTAAATGACAGACATCAGACATCTTGGGAGAAGAGCACAAAGAAATCTTTATTTTCATTTGGGTTTCTCCTCAGGGGTCAGGTTCTTGGAATCAGTGGTCAGATCACACTTTCGATCCCTTAGGCAGGCAGGCATTTCATTCCTGTATATTATGGGCTCAGTTCAGAGTTTTCCCCTTTGGAAGAAATAAAGTCAGTATGGGTTAATTTCCAGAGTTTGAGAAAGTTTTACCTGAGACCTAGAATGTCATGCCCGGGCAATGGAATAAGACAATGCTGACTCTCCCAGGCCGGCCCCCCAGGTCTCGCTGATCCCTGGAGCGGATGACCCATCACCTGACTCCTGTGGCTCCTGTTAGTGTGAAAAGAGAGAGAGGAGGCACTTTGAGAATGAAGCCATCACAAAGGACATAACCAGTTCATGTTCTCTTGGGAAACTGTCATAATTGAAACATAAGTTAATTTTTTTCTTCCTGTACAAATGTATTTTCCATAAATATGAAAAGTTCCAGCCCCTTTCGGTGGCTTGCGAGTTTAGCAAGTTTTCTTGTAAAACACCATAGGAAAATAATCAAATTACATCATGGTAGAGTTGAAAAAAGAAAAAAGAAAGAGAAGGAGGAACCCCTTCCTGCATAGGGTCCTAGGCTCATCTTTCTTCGGGACTCTCTGACCCCAGAGACTCCAGTTCCTCCTTTCCCGCTCTTCACCCATCAAAACTTGCCAGTCCTCAGTGCAGCTGCTCTTAGTCGAGTACAAGTGAGCACACATTTTGATTTTACCAATTCACACTAAAGTGTGCATGACTTATAGTTTTGTAGTCCTCCCAGGGCCCTTTGTATTAAAAGAAATACTTATTAAATCAAACAAGTGTAAATTACTCAGGATGTAGAATAAAGTGAAATAAGGGATTGAGACAGGCTAAGGGAACTTTTGGGGGGGGGGGGTCATAGGGCCACCAGAGAGGTAGAGCAGTTTGTTCCCTGGGAAGAGCACCTCTCAGCCAGTCCTGCTTTCTTCCCAGACTTCCTTGTACTGCTTCTGAACCCGACACTTCTAGAAAAGACCAAGTGTCACAGGGTGAGGAAGCCCCACTGGTGGAAGTGAGGTCTGGGGATGGGCTGGGAAGGGCGGAGGGGACGTGAGTGAGGACATCACTGAGCAATTGCAGGCGTGAGGTGTGTGTAACCAGAGGTGTACGGCGTGGGCACTGACCTAAGGAAAGAGACCAGGCTGTCGTATGAAGGCCAGAAACCAGGGGTCAGTTAACAAATTCAGGTGAGGAGCAGGTAGAGGGCTTCCTGCCTTTGTATTTAGGTACAGGAGAGTCAGGAAAGGAAACCTGAGGCAAATAATTACACCAAAACCAAAACCCTCACAAAGCTCCCTACCAGCTGTGTTAGAAAAGCAGTAGAGAGCATGAGTGGCTCTGAGTGAGATGGGGAGGGAGCCATCGCTGCAGAGACATGGAGATCAAGTTGTGCCAGTGAAGTGAAGAGGTGGGGAAGGCAGATCCTGCAGACAAGTGCTGAGGGTGTGGATCCCTGGGGTGGGGGAATGATTTTTTCTGCCTTTGAGGAGTTGAGACTTGATCCGGGTGAACCTGCCATGGCAGAAGCCTTGAGAGAGACACAGCTCTGTCCCCCAGGGCCAACAGAGGAACTGGTGTTTCTTTCAGCCACACGAGGGGCCTGGGACCTCAGAAGTTTGGGGTCTGACTTCAGAAATTTTAAGTGGGAGGGTGACAGGTTGTATGTAGGGCGTGACCCTGGCTTCTTGTAGTTGGGCTTTTAGGGGAGCGCCATCCATTAGGGAGGGTCATCCTGATCAGAAGGGAGACAGAGGGACTATTGTTGTCTCCTCTGTGTAATTTAATTTGTGGGGTGCCCAGCAAGGCCCCTACTCCAAAATCTATTTCCAGTCACCCCCTAAAATCCTGTATGTCTAAAATCCTGTAACTGACAAATTCATCTCTTTTAAAACTCTTAACTCCCTAACAGCCAAGCAAGCTTAGACAAATTTATGACCTAAGTAACCATTGAAAAATGTTTCAGATCCCCGCCCCCACAAATGTCCTTTTCTAAGGTGACTTTTTCTCTGTGGGGTCTCCTCCTCTTTCTGATGCCCAGGGCTCATTTGCCGGTCTGTAAATCAACCCCCGATTTCAAGAGAGGCTCTGCCTGACATGACTTACATGAACTTTATGATGCAATGTTAGACCAGTCTGTCACCTTCTTCTAGGATGTAAGTGGGTGACCAGCCGTAACTCAAGTTGCCTTAAGTGATAGCAATTATGTTGGCTCGCCCACTGAACCCGGGAGGTGGAGCTGGGTGTAACTGGTTAGGAGCTGGCTCTCTGGCTCTGCCTCCCCGGTATTCTTTCAGCCTTATTAACCTCCTCCGGCCCCACATCCTCTAGAACCTTGGCCTGATACCCCTCTGGTTGCCACACTAATGGCAGCGGCTCCCATCCTCACACCCAGAGCCTCACCAGCCCCAGTGGAGAGAGCTGCCCTCCTCAGAAGGAGGGTCAGAATCTCAGGCTTCTCTAAGGTCACGGGACACCCCTGATCCAAAGCTGAGGGCCAGGAATGTCAGCTAATCCGAGAAGTGGTCACTGTGGGCCAGGAGGTGATATCCTGTGATTGGCAAAGCACCACCCTTTCCTCCCAAATCCAGGGCTCCTGGATGCCAGCAGTGGGGGCAGGCTTGAGTGGGTTCTGGGGAGGCACCAGAGCTGACCCCATAGGGGCATTTCCATTTCAAGTCTTGCACACACTGTAGCCTGTTACATAGCTGTGGGCAGATGGAAAGGAATTGTCTTTAAAGTGGACCATGGGGCCATCTAAGAGTTTTGAAAGCATATGCAAACCACACCAGTCTCCCCAACGACACTCAGTGTCACTCATCTGCGAGTCTGACTCAGTTCGCCAGGGATTTTTCTGACATGCCTGTAGCGTCCACACTTGAACTTGGGAGTCGGTGTCGTTTAAATAGACCAAATGTGTGCATGTGATGGGCGGAATGAAGATGTAGATCCTGTTTGTTTATGACAGTTGCACCTTATTTAAAACTGATTATCATTTTAAAAAATGAAGTCTTCCTCATTGCATGGCAGGAAGGGAAGGAGATGAAGGTAAGGGTTATTGGATAGTGCCAGGTTTGATGATCTTTTGTTTGCTGTAGATCTTGTCTGCGTTCAAAGAGATTTGAAAATTCAAAATAAGTGAATGTTCCAATTTTTTAAAAAATAGTTTCATTTCTTTCACATTTTATTTGTCTGACTCATACAAGACCATATTACACTTTTCAGAAATATCTCCAATTAAGGCAAACTATATAGAACTGAAAATTCTAATTATAAGTCCTTTCTTCTCAACAGCTCTATTTCATTAATTTTTGCATAAATACCAAAATACAAATGGGCACAGCACACCCTGGCAGAGTAGCAGTTAGGTCAGTTGCCTCCAAAGGAGCACAGGCCACATACCCCTGGATTCGAGTCCTGATTCTGAGGGGAAACAACCAGTGTGAACAGCTAAGTGAAAAGTAAAAATAAAGATGCTTCCTCCTCCTCGCCCCCCCCACCCGCCTGCTTGCCTTCATTCCTGTCTGCACCTTTTCTTTAAAGAAAAAAAAATACAAATGACCATGTGCATCCTCATCAACAGACATTTGTCATAGCCTGGTACTTCCAAGAGAAAGAGAAGGCACACTCTTGTCCTCAGGGAACAGCTTCTGATCTATTTGGAAAGAAAGGCAAAAACATGGAAAATAAACAGTGGCAGGTTTTTGGCTGCCTGGTGCTAGTGGCTGAGATGAAATAAGGTCCAGTTACTGGAGTGAGGGGGAGGCTCACAGGGTAAGGGAGGGGATAGATACTGGAAAGAAGAGAGGGGCACCCCAGGGGGTCAAGTAAGTTTGTTTTCATAGTTGTGTTTCATTATATTTTCTTCAAATTTAGCTCTAGAGTATGTTAGCTGATGCTACAATTTTCTTTGTTGAGTTCCTATTTCCCACTGAATTGTTAGGATTTGGTCCTCTGGAACATTCCACCACCACCTTTTGTGCATTTCCCCACATTTCTATAATGATTCCCTATCACTCTTCTGGAATCGTTATATCATGATATAGTAACAATTCTAAGTTGCTTTCTTAATGATGATGAAAGTATTTCCAAAGGCAAACTAAAAAAATAAAAATATCAAGAGTTCTATTTCTTATGAAATAAATGTAGGGACAATTTCTTATCTGTAGGTGGTAAAAATAGTTTCATCTTTAGTTACTCTGTTGCAGCATCTTAAAATGTGTGGGATTGTAACTCACTGTTGTGTTGGCTTGCCACATTCAGACATGAGAATTTCAGAAAACTGAATCTGAGTATTGGCAGAATTGGCAGCATTCTTAGCTGGCTTTATTTAACACTGAGTTGTTGGATTAGCCTTCATTGAACAAATGTAGGCGTAAACCTAAAATTTTCCATTTTGTGTTATTTCTTCCCTTTTGGTTATTTTTCTGTCCATTTCTTTCCACCAAGCTTGTGAGCCTCCTTATTTGGCTATGAATTCTTTTTGGACAGGGATCATTGAATGCCTGGAGTGTTAGAAGGGACTCAGTAAATGCTCAGTGAATGAATGAAAAGATTCCACATTGAATAGAAAGAAAGAATGCAGAGGGAATTAGAAACAAGTGCATATGTATAATTGCAATTTTCACAGTGATTTTTGAACAGTCTTCTTATTCTGCTACTTTTACCCAGCCAACAGCTAACCTTGATATGAAGGCAGTATGATTTATAAACCTAACAAAGAACTCTTGAACATCAGTTATTTTTTAAGACAGACTTGTTATCTGTGACATTAAAAGGTTGGATGATGTGGATGTTCAAATTGTGAAAGATCTTTGGCTTCCTCTTCTGCATAATTAAGTTCTTTTCAGAACAACTTATATAGTGTAGATTTCACATGTGTATTTCAGACTAGTCAACAACCAAAATTTGATCATGATTACTAGCCTTTCAAAGCCTCCCTTCATTTCCCAGCAGGCAGCTTCCTGTCAGAATTCATTTCCCATTTGGAAAATATCTCTCTGACCCACAGTTTTTTTGGACACAATTCATCCTTCACATATTTGAGTCTACTCGTTGTCATCAATCCCTAGCTCCTCAGAGTTCAAAAGACCCCTTTCTGTTCAGAGTGATGAGATCCATCTAAAATGCCCAAAGAGAGAAAACTAAGCATATTGAAGATTTTGTTCCAGTGATTTTTTTTTCTAATTAAAAAATGCTTTTAATGTACATTTTAAACTGTTATTACAGTTGAAGAAATTAAAATAATAGCCATTACAGTCAAAGCAAGATGTGCTTTCTATTTTTCCCTTCATCTTTATAATTCTATTCAATTGAAAGCATGTATGGAGACCCTTTTGCTGGTCCCCACCCCTGCCATACCACGGTCTCTACAAGAAGTGCCTTTTAGTTGCAAAAAGCACATGTGGGAGGGTGTGACCCACATATGACTACTGCTGAGGAAATGAAAATTCACTGCAGAACAGGATTGCATTGGGAAGGCATTGTCTGAGATGGAATTTCATGTTAGATCTTGGAAAATGCATTCGTTTGGGTTTGCAGAAGGGAAAGTCATCCCAAGTATGGTGCACAGAGGTCGGGTTCAGGAAGACACTTGGACAAGGACAGGGCATTATGGTCTTTCTCGGGCTGCCGAGTGCAGGGTATACCAAAGAATGAAAAGGCTGGTCCACAGGAAGCCGTTGTCACTGACTAGGACTTAACTATGTGGTCCAGTTTCCAGGGTAAAGAGATGGATATGGGAGGGGACGTCACCTTGTAGAAATGTTACAAGACTCTGATAGCCTCGGAAGCTGGTTGGATATTGGGAGGCAGTGCAAAGGAACCTGTCGACATTAGCTGCAAGGTCAGGGTGCCCAGGTGAGTAGGAGAACCATGTTGGCATAAGTGGTAGATTAGAAAAAGAAGTGAACCGGGCAGAGCCTAGAGAGGGTACCGGTGGGTAGGAGGAAAGTCAGACAAGAATGGTCAGAGAAGAGCCAGGACCCTAGAGTTGCATGGGAACAAGGGGAAGGCAGTGTTTTACAGACACAGGATGAACAGAAAAGTCAAGAAAAAAGAGGCCTATGTTTGACTTTATATAGAAGGACGAAATATTGACCTTTGTGTAACTTCAGAAAAGTGGTGCAAGTAGATGCTGGATAGTACAGACCCTGAAAAAGGAGTGTTTTTTTGTTTTGTTTTGTTTTTTTATTGGTCAGACTAGTTACAAAATCTTTCTGTTATTTCCAGTAATATGCCTCTTTGAAAGAAATCCACTCCTTCCCCCGCGAGTGTTGTATAACAAAGTGCGCGTATATCATTAATACCTGTCGATTTAAAATGTACCTATTTCCACATTGTAACCCCAAAACATTATCTTTACAAACCATTTGGAAATAACATTTTTATTTTCTTTGATTCTACTCTTTCACAATTTCACTTATCCCTCTCTGAGACTTATTTCTAGGTCATTGATTCAGATTCCAAAACTAGTGTTTTCTCGAAGCTCATTTTATGCCTGTGAGAGCTTAAATTCAAACATTTTCTGACAGTAGCAACTGAAATAGCTTCAAAGACTTTTTTTGATATCTACCTGGCTTTTCCTTCGTTGATTGTGTCTTTTCAAAAATGCGCCTGATTGATGGCTCCCAAGATAGTATAGGGGGAGTAATAACACAAGCTATTTAGAGTTGAGAGATGCACATCAGCCCTGTTCTGGTTCTTGCGGACCATGACCACTACCAAGAGGAGCCGATCACGAATCAAGGACATTAGGACTGGAGTCTCAGAACCCAGGTTCTGTTCCCTCTTTTGTTTTTTCATGACCTTAAAGAGGTCAACCTCTAGACTTTTTTTTAGCTATATAGAGGGAGGATTAGATGGACGAATTTGGTATCTTTCTAATTAAAAAAATAACTGCCAGAATCCATGATCTACTTCTTCATCCTTCAACTGAGTCATCAAGCCCACCATATGGTATGATTCCACATTCGGAAGTGTGCGCAGGTTCCTCCTGGTCTCTCCTCCCCCGTCTGCCATGGAGCATAACCTCTTCCTTCACCTGCTGTTCTCATGTAGCCACTCCTGCGGGCTATAGTGCAGCTGCCAGCACCCGGCACCTCCAGCTCCGCTCAGGCTCGGTCAATATTTAATGATGCACAAATGGGTTGTATTGTACGATTGTCCACCTGGCAGTGGGAGCCACAGGCTAAGCATCAGACACAATTATGCATTTAAAACATGGAGTGCTCCAGGTCCTACCCTCCACCTTTGGTGCTTGAGTTGATAGACACGAGCCTGTGCATCTCTTTTATCCAAATACCCCGCAGGCCCTGCTCATGCAAGAAGCACCAGGCTGCCCCCTGTGAGTTCCTGGACCCGCACTCTCGTTCCTGGCAGTTCATGCCCCGCCCCAAGGGTTAGGTCTGACGGAAAGTAGGTACATAATAAACGTGAATAAATCAATCTAAACCCTGAGAAAAATAATAAACGAGGATTAAAATGCCCTCTCTTCTGGTTGCGGATATAGTACCTTGAAACTTTAAATGCTAACTCACACTACCCATAACACATGTTGGCAATTAAATAAAATAAGTGCCCAAATGACCAGTTCTGATACAATTCAAAACTCATGGTTTGCCACCTAATAATTGTGGGTAGGACTGCTTTGCTCAATTCATACAATTTTGTGATAAGGCATTCGCTTTCATTATTATTGCCTTGCCATATAAACTTGTGTTAAGAAGTCACGACCCAGCACTCTTCCACTTATATGGTTGTGATATTTTACACTGTAGTTTCTTTGGGTTGTGTGGTAAGGGAATGGAGTAGAGCCAGCATTAACTATGCTGTTTCACTGCCCACAACCGTGTATATCACATTTCTAGGCTCTCAAGAAAAGAAATTGAGGGAATTGTTTTTTAACTAAATAAAAAAATAAAATAAAGTGCTATCTTGGCGCGCCCTGTTGGAGTAGCGGTTGAGCGCAGTCCGTGTACATTCCAGGGACCCCAATTCACATCCTGGGACTGGGGGTAGCAGCCAGGATGAACAACTAAATAAAAAGATTTGAAAACATGCTTCTTTCTCCTCCCTCTTCCTGCCTGCCTGTTTGCCTTCATTCCTGCCTATGTTTTCCCTTAAAAAAAAATGCTATCTTGACAATAATAACCTTACCAATAATAGTCTATTGCCTGTGACTTAGTTACCTATATCTGAGTACCAAATTACCTGGTCCTTCATCGATGACAACAGTGAACATTTTACTGTCTTAAAGTAAACACTTGCTTGCTCCCTTTGTCCAGGATCTGACAGCGTCTGTGATCCCAGTTATTTCTTTCATTTCTCATCCAGGAACAGAAGCTAGAGATCAGACTTTGTGGTTTCCACACTATTTTTTCTGGTGTCTACATCCTTTTTATTCTCTTGGATAAGATAATGAGGTACGGTGGTAAAAATCGAAAAGCGTTAGAATCAAAAGATGTCACTTTCTCTCTGAGTCCCAGACCACCAGTTTTTTTCCCTGTCTGGAATATGAGTCAGAATGCATCCTCTCAGGAACCTCCTGAGTGGAGGTGAGGAGAAGTTGCCGAAACCCGCTCCATTTCTAGGTGAACCGGTGAGCTCCACTCACCTGGTGCTCAGCATGAGAAGAAGCAGAGGTGCCAGAAATAACAGACCTGCAGAGGGACGTCTTGCAAGTCAGCCACAATGTCTCCATAAAGGGAACCAGTGACCAACAGGTATTTTGTTGACCCTTTTATGTATGAACTTTCAGGAAGACAAGAGAAAGGCCAGGCCAGTAACAGCTATAAAGCTGAAAACCTAAATGGGGACCGTAGGACAAGGGCCAACCAATTAACATATATTATATGAGCCAGGAGTCGGGCATCAGGTCTTTTCCAGAATTATATATTTCAAATATGTTCCATTATGATTCTTCTCCATCATTTCCATCTTCCCTTGTGTGCTCACTCACATCTTGATTTAGTGCTTTTAGTTCATGTTGTCACATCTCTTGGTCTGTACCTGTCTGCCCCACTATCCTGGCAGTGCCTGAGGAGCAGGGCTGCCGTGTGCACCGTGGCGTCCCAGGGCAGCACCTGGGCTCACGTTATCTTTTATTGTCTACTGTTGAGTTTGACATGTCTTATCTGCACGTAAATACCATTATCTTCTTTTTGTATAAAAAAGAGAATAAGAGGATATGAGTAAGGTGCTAAGAAAATATATTAATGTAACACGTAAGTATATACTTCAGAGGATTGCCAGCTTGGCGGCAAGTGCAGCCCCTCCCCGCTTCTTCCAGCACATCGAGCGCACTGTTAAGAGGGGCCAGAGAGTGGGGGGTGCCAAGTCGGGTCTGCGTTTGGTGCCTCAGCACAGCTGCTCGCAGGGAACTGAGAAAACTGTGCTGGGAGACCCAGGCCGCATCCTTTCAGATCCCAGCCGGGGGAAATTGCAAGGAGGTATTTCTGGGTTTACCCAGAATGAGTCTGTAGTTTGAGAGACTACCAAAAGGAGACAGCTTCTTGATGGGATTCAAGGGTCTGGAACATAAGCCGGCCTCATATATTCAGGCTACAAATGAATGTTTGGTGTTACCCTACGTTCTTCTTTCTCTAATTGGAATGCTAGAAATTCCTCACACCTTAAGTGCTAAGGGAAAATGCCCTTCCTCCTTTCCCCTTTTCCCAGGATTCTCCCCATGGATGCAAGAATGGAACACGGTATGTAGGTACGAAGTAGCAGCTCAGTGAATGAGAAGATTGTTATAAATCCCCTGCCCAGACTGATCACTAAGAGGCCTTCTTGTCCTAAACGAAGAGTGTTGGAAGGGAAGATACCTTCAGATGATGTTTTCTGTCTAAATCCACAGAACCCTGGTGATAGGACATGCCCTGGAGCGAGGCAGAGAACGTGAGGGTGGCTCCAGTCACTGTGACAAGGGACACAGGAGGAATGGGTGCAGGGTTGATGGTGATGGTGTTGATTTGGGATGTGTATTTAGTTGTCTGTGGGACAGCCAAGGAAGGTGTTCCACCTAGAAATGGACATGGAGGTCACATCTCCCGTGGAAGAGAAATTATCTGGGTTATCTGGGAGAGGGCCTGGATGTTAGGTTGTTGATGTCTGGTTCTGGATGATTGCTACAGAAAAAATGACGCAGGTAGCCGGGAATCTCTGCTCAGCTTTTACATCGCACTGTCCTGGATGACTTGGGGGAGCAGTGAGTGAGTTGTCTCTTGCTGGCGGGTGGAAGGGAGCTGCCTCATTGCCCTGGAGGACAAGGATCCTTCCCTCTGCCAGGGCTGTCAGGGGTGTGACCTGGAGCTTGCATCCATGTACCTACGAGCTAGCCATCTTCCACACCTCTTTTTTGGGCTTGTTTTCAAAGTTGTCTGCATCTGTTTTGAAAGGTCATTCACTTTCCTTATTAACAGACGGCTACAAATTCATGCTTTATTTACTTGGGAAAATACTTCCAATAAAACCGTAACTTGTTTTTTCCATCTGGGTGTTGAATCAGATGGTGATAGGAAGACCCCTTGATTTAGTCACTTAATCTCCAACTCCACAGATTATTTTAAATGTGCTGGCTCCTTTTTTCTTTCTTTTTTGTTTCAAAGAGTAATCTTGAGACAGAACACACTTAGCTTTTATTAGATTCTAGATACTTCGCAGCACATTCTCCTTTTTGTGCTGCTTTGATGGCATCATTGAAATACCTGACTTCGGGTCTCTCCTCACAGCATTGCCCGACTCTTGTGGCTTTAATTAGCTGAAATCACTCCTATGTAAACAAAGAACAGTTGCAGATCATACTTACCTACACTCCTTCCTTGCAAGGATTTAAGTACATCCTCATTTGTTAAATTACAGTGTTTTCAAAAACTCACGATGACATTTTGGGTAATGCCAGTCGAGACCAAAGGGTCATGACTGTATTTTCCTTCTTGTTACACCTTTTATTGAAGATGCATTTGAGGAGCCAGTGTGGCAGGGGGAGTGAGGACAGGCTTTGGATTCACACTCACTGGAAAATCCCAGCCCTGCCGCTTCTTAGCAGTGTTACTTGGAATAAATTGCTGGAGTCCCTTTCTGAACCTCGTGTTTGCCTACATAAAATGAAGATAATAATATTTGAGGATTATGGAAGTTAAGTACCACCATGCAAGTTATGTAGTTACACACTGCCTGGCACATAGTAGGTGCTTGATAAAGCTAGTAATGCCTGTTTGTATGCAGTAGACATGCTCCGAGCCAGTTCCCCAGCTTAAAGGAAGCTTCCAGGCCTGCAGAGCCAGCTAGCTGATGCCTTTGGATTCTCGTGATCAGAGGCCTCTCTCCAGTGCACTCATGTCCTTCTACTTCCACTAACCAAGTTATATTTGTTCCCAAACCGATTTGTGTTTGTTTTCAAATCATGTATGCCAGTTGAGCTTATAATGATGTAATTCCATTAAATATTAGACAAATAGATGGAATCTGAGTACCAAAAGATAGCTGCTTTTTCTATAAAAACTAAGTTTGAAAAAGTTTGGAAAGAGTAAGGGCTACTCACTAAATTAAAAAAAAAAATCTGCAGTACTTGGAGTAGTTATTTTCATAGAGATAGAAAGTGAGAATTGTCATTGCCAGGGTTTGGGAAGGGGAACAGGTTGCTGTTACTGAATGGGGATAGAGTTTCAGTTTTGCCCGATCAAGTGAGTTACCGGTGATGATGTTGTGAATATAGGAGGACTAGACTTCCTGCCATTGCGCTGTTGTTTAAAACTGGTAAAGGTGGTAAAAAATATGGTCATTCAGTCTCAGATGTTGGCTTCTTAAATATCCAGATGTTTTTGATTTGATGAGTTGTTTTGGTCACATTCCCCATTTTCATAGTAAAGGTCATTTTCCTCCCATGCCCTGTGACCTCTAGGTTGTATTTGCATATTCTCCAGTTACCCTTCCATCTGCCCCAGTAACAGCTCCCTCCTGTTCTCAGCTCTTCAGTATCTGCCTTTGGACCTGCTTCTCTTTCTCTACCTGATCCCTCATTCCTCATCTTGAATGATGGCCAGTCTCCAGGATGCTCAAATTTCATTTTTAGATAGAGGCTTCTGATTCTCAAACTAGCGGTCCTGTTTACGTGATTTATTTTTATTCCTTTTTGTAAAATTTTACCATTTTAGCTGTTTTTTAATTGTGCACTTCAGCAGTGTAAAACACATTCACATTGTAGTACTACCTGTCTCTGGAGCTTGTTTAGCTTGCAAAACGCTGTACTCTTAAAACATCCACTCCCTGCTTCTTCCTCCCCCCAGACCCGGCAGCCACCTTTCCGTGTTCTGTTTCTGTGATAGAAACCTGGGTGCATCTACCTTTTGGTTACTGAGGAAATACTGCTATGAACATCAAGTGTGCACATTTGTGTGTATTTTTCAATATGAACTTACTTGATTTTTTGTCTTTCAGCTTGCTTTGCCCCAGATTGTAAATACGAAAAAGAAAGCCCGAGTCCCTTTGCGTGTGACCGTAAATACAGCACAGAGATACTACCATTATCCCCACCATGTCTATTTTCCCTTGCATTTTGGCATGTGCTGACCTTTTAGTAGGAGTACGTTCAGTCTCGTTTATACTAGCCCTTCATTTAGCCGTGTTTGGTTGTTTGCTTGTTTTCAAACGTTATCTCTTAATGTGAACTGGGAACCAAAGCCTTTCATTTGACTTGTGATCTCGTACATTCTGGACGCTCATACATGTAATCGTGGAACAAATAAAGCAGCTGGAAGAAATCTTTCCTGAACAAAACCCAAGTGGGACATCTGGGTGCGAGCCAAGGTCTGAGCAGCTACAGAGGGAGATGTAAAAAGGCCGCTTATATGGCAGCACCAACAAATCACCTCTGGCCTGATTGGGGTGCCCTTTAGGGAATGAGCAGAGAGAGGGCAGGGCCTTTACGCATTTAGTTACCTGTCCACAAAAGAATGCATTTAGTCTAACCGTCCAGGGTCTCGGCCCCAAGTGGATCACTGTTTTATGTGAAGGTAGAGCCACCCTGTAACTCAGTGGACTCAGCAGGAGATGGAGAGTCTGAGGCTGCTCATCTGAACTTGACCTCCCACTAAATTGCTTGCGTGATCCTCAGCCAGATCCCCTGAGTTTAACTGCTGGGGTTTCCTTCCTCCAACCAAAATTAGACACTTGATGCAAATTGAGCCACTAAACAACTACTGAGAAAGGAAGTCCTGGGTCAACTGCCTGCTTTTAGAGGAGAAAGTTAGTGTCCTACAGTGATCAAAGAAGTAAAATTTCACTGGACATTTGGACAAGATTGGGTTTTTTTTTATTGATGTATATACACTTGTCTGCATTGACACAAGCTTGGGTCAGAGGTAGGTTTGAAAAAATGTAAAGATGTATCGCAACCTTGTGATCCTTTACCAGCCCCTCAGCTAACATGAGCAATTACTTTGATCAGTCTCCCTCAAACATCAGGGGCCTATGTGTCACCTGGAGGGTTTTGTTTTTGTTTTTGTTTTAATGGAAGGAACACTGCACCATAATATTATGTAGCTCTAAGGTTTGCATCATTGCCATCAGCATCTGGATATGACGCTTTAAGTTTACCTCCGGCAGTCCTGTTCTTCCTTCACCATGTAATTGACCGTTAGGAGGGCTTTTTAAACACCCTCCTGGGTCCCTTCCCCAGAATTTCTGATTCTGTAGATTCTGTGGGGAGTGAAAATGTGCATAGCTAACGAACTCCCAAGTAATACTGACACTGCTGTGTGCAGACCACACCTGGGCACCAGAGTTTAGACAATCGGATACCAAGGTGAAGAAGACGCATCCAGAGGCAGAGAGGATGAGTATTGCATCTCTGAAGTGTCATCAGCCTTTCCTGCTGTCACTGTGTCTGTGCACATGATGTTCAGAGAGCATAGGATACGCTGAGGCGTGGAGCACTGAAATCACGTGCCATGCCCAGGGGCACGGAGTTTGTGTCCCTGGATCAAAGAGCACGTGGTTGGCCAGCAAGTGTGGGGCTGGAGGTCTGAGAGCTGTCAGAACTAGGTAGAGCTCTGGGCATAATGGGTCTTGTGTGCCCTAAGGAATCTGTTGTTTTCCTAACCTGGCAATAAAGGGAAAAGAGAAAATTCAAAGAGTCACAAGAGCGCTCAAGGAGGTCAAGTTATGACAGCATGGAATTTGGCTAAACCTAATTTAGTCAGCCTGGTAATTTGATGAAATCCACTCTGTTGAAAGTTAATTTCTCTGATGTCTGATTTCTTCAGTTCTGGTAATTTTTTTTTTTTTTTTTTTTTTTTTTTTTTAAATAAGAAGGCAGTCAGGAATGACAGGAAGAAAGAGATGAGGAAAAGCATTTTTATTTATTTGTTCATTTCTGTTTGTTACCCCCCTCCCTTAACCCCCAAACCTGGTCATGAGTTCAGGTTCCTGAGATTTACATGGGTTATGCCCCAGACACTGATTTAATGCCAGAGCCACCAGGGCATGCCGGTTCTGATGATTTTTGTGTACCATCTGATGATTTACATGTTCTTAAAATAGCTTATTTTCCAAGGTCTTTTTTCTAGCCAATAAAGGGTCAACCAGTCTCCCTTGTCCAGAATCATTTACAGTAGTGCGCATTAGAGTACTAAGATGTTAACAATGAGAGTGTCTTCTAGTAGTAGGTTTTCTTATTACAAAAGCAATGCATGCTTATTATAGAAACAAGAGACACAAAACTCACATAACCCCACCCAGTATTTAGAAAACCATGGCTAAAGCCACTAGAGAACCATAGCTTCTAGATTCTTCTCCATGTCTGTGAGTAGTTCTATGTACCCTTTCCCTACTGAAATAGGGTCATTTTTGAAAGCTAGCATAAATGTTTACACATTCTCCCATTTGTGTGACATGTGTCCTATCCCTGCTTAATCCCCATCATTCGACATTTAGCCCATTCCAAGCAGTCCCCTGTGGTCAATAACTAGTTGGAGAGATGAGGAACAGGAGTCAGCCAGGCAAAGTGACTGTGGGCTGGAGAGAAAGACATTTGCAGACCCCGGGCACACACAGCCTGTACAGAGACACAGAGGTGCCGAGACCCAGCACCACGAGAATTGGGAGCAGGGGCAGCCAGGCTAGAGCATAGAGGGGAAGGCTGAGGGAGACGAGGTGGCCAGATGAAAGCCTCACAACTGTCTGTACCTGGCCCTCCCGGGGAATAATGGCCAAAATGAAGAGTCAGCAAAAGGAAGAGACAAATAAATAAACCAGAAGAAGTTCTGCATCCTGTCATCGAACAGTATTTCTTTTCACCCAGACTGTCTCAACCCCAACTTGATCTGACTTAGTTTTTTCTGGCAAATTGCTCTCTGTCCTGCTATGTAGGCCCATGTGAACAGAACTGGGAGTGGGGTGGGGTGGGGTGGGTAATGTGCTGGAACCAGGCTTTCAGTGAAGTCACCTCCACAGCTTGAAATCAGCAAGTGCTACAAATCAGTGCTTTCAAAACAAAACAAAAATCCTTGAGAGCTGGTTCCTCAGCACACCCCTAGATGTAGTTGAGTGAGACAAATGTTCCAGGTTTGGGGACTTGAACACTGAAGTCATATCCCAGTGCTGGGTGTCATGCACTTTGAAGTCACGAGGCCCAGGGTTTGAATCCTAACTGCTGTTTCCTTGCCTTTCTCACAGAGTGATTCACTTGTCTAAGCTTTAGTTTTGGAATATGTGAAATGGGTCACTGATATTTAACTTACTGATGAGTTATAAAAAAAATGCTTGAGAGATAGAAACTGTTCTGATTACTATTATGAAGAAGGAACATGAGGCCTTTGAGTTGGTTAAAACTTAAAAGTTTGAGTTGCCCTGAGAACTTTAGGTAAAGAGTCCTGTAACAATAGCCAGCAGTACTCAGTGTTGACTCTGTGCTTCTGCATGCATTATTTCATTTAATTCTCAGAGAACCCGAGGTAGATACCAGTGATCTGATTACTCCCCTTTTACATCTGAGGAGCTGAGGTCTAAGGGAAGTAACTTTCTTAGTCAGAGAGCTGGGAAATGTGAAGACAAGACTTGGAATGCAAGTTTGTCAGAACTCAGAGTCCACATTCTTAACCAGAGTGCAAATGGGATTTTCGCTCAGCGGAGACAACTAAGTTAGATGGTGTGACTATGAAATTGAACGAAGTCACCATGTTAGAAGGTCTATATATATTGAGAAGAGTAGAGGGCAGGGCTGCAGGCCTGGGAAACGCTGGCATTTAAAAGGCAAGACAATTTTTGAGAAGAAAGGAATGATCAACAGTTTTAGACACCACAGTAAATTCACAAAAGGTAAGAATGAAAAAGGATCCCTTGGATTTATCAATATGAAAGGCAGTGACGATCTTAAAAGCAATTCGGAAAAGAAGCCGTGGAGACAGAGACCACATTGCTTTGAGTTGAGGAGAGAGTTGGTGGGAAGGAAGCACACTGGTATAAGCTACTTTTGAAGAGTTAGATGCTGGGGAAGTAACTTGGAATCCAGGGGGATACTTACAACACCTAAGTGCTGGGAAGAAATCATCTAAGTGGAGATATTAAGAGCATCCTTGAAGGAGCCAAGTAAGAAGTGGGAGGAATGGAACCTAAAGCCTAGTCAGTGAATTCTGACTGGATTATCTGGGTATGAGTTTTGTAGGTGGGGGGGTGAAGGAAACAAGGAAACAGAGAACTGAGGGTAATAGTCAGTGTGACTGACTTAAGGCAAGGCGTCTGGTCTCTAGGCTGGGTAAAGAATAAGTTAAAACTAGACGGGATTTTATAGACTGAGAGAATGCCGTATCATCAGGGTTCTGGGGGTCTCAAGGATGTTGAAGGGAAACTGGGAATACATGAACAATAGAACTATAAGAATAAGGACCTGTACACAGTGATGGGGTCTTGACATTGAACAATTCATAGGAGGAGTAGTTCTGGGTAGTTGATATGGTCTCTGGGCTAGTAATTGAAAATCAGTTTTCGAAGCAGAGTAGAGAATGAAGGTCTTCAGCATGAGGAGCTCAAGGGACTAGATACATAAAATTATGGTTGCGACCACTTGCTGATAGCAGTTTGAGTCTTCAGCTCACAAGACTACGTCTTTTAATACTTGTTAAAATGTTTATGTGTAAAGAGGTCCCTCTCAATTAGGGTGGAGACACTCTAGATGAGGACTGGCATCCTCTTTTATTGGTCCCTGAGAAATCTGATAGAATCATTAACTTTTTCTCAGGATCCTCTTTCTGGGATTGGCAGGGGATGAATATCAAAGTCCTAGGTTCATTGCTTCTCCTTCACAGGGATATGCAGCTTACACTCTCAGAAGAATAATGTTAATACTAAACATCAGTGTTAATGAAAGTAATAGCAGTGCTCTTGGTTAAGCGCTTCCTGAGGACCAGCCACTGTGGGAAGCACTGTTAGCTCTTCACAGAATTGTGACAACTGCACAAGATGGGATACTCTCTTTTCACTTTCATAGATGAGGATTCTGAAGACGAGAGAAGCCAGTCCCTTACCCAAGGTCACTCGGCTTGTAAGTGATGGAGCCAGTATTCAAATCCAGACAGTCTGCCTCCAGAACTCAAGATTCTAACTGTGAAGAACTACCCTTCCTTGGCCAGGGAGTCCTAGGTCAGCCTCATGTTGGAGGTCAGTATATTCCTGTGTGTGAAGGAAAGGAAAATTGACCTCCGTCAGGCTGCCTTGACCTGGAGACACCCCATTGGGTCTAAGGGCTACTGACTGGCCTCCATCTCCCCAGGGTCCATCTTTGACCTGCTTCTTCCTGGGGTGTAGACCCACATGCCATGTCAGCACCCATCACCCCACACAGTGTGGCTTTCCTTGACCCTGCCCCTTTTTGCCCAGGACAGCATGAGACCTCTTCCCAAAGACCCCCAGAAGTGAAGCCTCTGCGCTGTACTTTCAAAAGTGCCGAGAGAAAGGCATTTTATTCTTTCCTTGACTCTCGGAAATGTTGGAAGATTGTTTCACACAGGCAGTTACTCCGATGGAGCTTGACTGTTCAGTGTACAAGAAAATTATTGTTCTGATGTGGAAACCTTAGTTCAAGGATGTTCAGAAGAATCAAATTAGTGGTTACCGGAAGGGGGGCAGGGGCGAGGAGGGGCAAATCGGGTAAAAGGGTCAATTACATGCTGAAGGATAGAGTTGGACTGTTGGTGGTGAACTTAATTCACTATATGCAGAGGTTGATTTACAGTGATGCCCACCTCAGATCTACATAATGTCATCATGCAGTGTTCCTTCCGTGAAAGGAAATAGAATGCTCAGAAAAGTAATAGAAGAAATATGCAAGAAGATAGCATTTCTTTTATAATGATAAAAATGAGTTACTCAGTAGGAAAGACCTCCTTCAAAATCATATTAGTTTCCTTCTAAATTAACTTGCCTTTTGCTAAAAGCTGTTTTCAGGAAATGATACCTGGATCTGTGCATGCCCACTCCAACTTTCATATTTAAAAGATGCATTTACCAATGTTTCATACTTGGATGAACTCCTGCTACATATTCAGAAAACACTGATGGGAGAGAAACAGATGAACACACATCTTTAAACTGCAATACGATGAGCATTTCTTTCAGCTTCTATGTTCATTGACCAAATGAAGATTTTCATTTTGACCCTGATCTGCAAGTGTAAAAGAATCTCTCATCTTATCTTGCAAAAAGAAAACCAGCAAAACAACTTTACTTTCAAAGTTAGGTACATTCCTAAATAATATGAATTTGTACCAAATCCCTATCCCTCACATCTCCCTGCCCCACGGCTGTCTCGAGCACACACACAGTGCCAGACCCAGAGTCAGTGAAAGTAAGTCTGGCCAGTACACCCCGGAGTGGCCCCAAAAAAGTGCCAGGAAGGATTACTTTACTCCACATCATGGGGCCTGAGGCCAGAGCATGGATGTCCAAAGCTGGACCCCTGAAGTAATAGCAAAAACAAAGCCAGGAAATTTGAGTTTCAACTAGGACTTTGTTGAGGCCTAGGTGTTAACACCCAGGGGTTGAGCTCAAACCAGGGATTTGGTGGGAGGAAGCACCTGGGTGCCATAGTAAATGGAGGAGGGAGGGAGTTAGCCATTCTCAGGTGTGCAGGACAGGTTTCAGACAGAAGGGCCAGTGCCCCAGGCTGTGTTGTCACTAGGACCCAACTGCCTTGTGATCCCCTTCTTTGTATTCTTTCACCTCTACCTGTGACCTTTCATCCCAAGGAGGTCTGTGGGTCTAGACTATTTTCATAATGCTTAGGCACTGTTTGACTTGTATTCTTTACCACCTTACCCTGAAGTTAAAAAAAAAAATCAGGCTGTCCATTTCATTTAAGAGCATCCTTGATGAAGCAAGAAAAATTATTTGATCAAATCTCAGTCCTCAAATGCACATCTTTTTGATATTCTGCAAAGTATCCACGTAGCATTTCCAGCCCATGCCCAAGCGCAGTGGGCTGACTCCAGGAAAAGCATGTGCACGATTGTTTAGGTTGAGACCTGAGTGGCCACTGTTCTAACAGGACACTATTTTTATTTGAAGGAATGACTGACAGATAAACGGCTGTGATTCAGACATGACTATTGGGTCGACATTTTCTCAAAAATGAACGAAGCGAGGCTGTCATTTCAAGGAAAACACCTGACAGTGCTAGCTGCCAATGATAACATTTGAGCTTTCAAGTGAAAATTAGAATTTGAGGAACTTGTCTCACCACTGTGATCTTGACAGTTTCTCAATATTTAAGGATTTTTTTCCCCTGATGACTTCAGTGGTGATATTAACAAATGTGATTTTTTTTTTCAAATATTGTGTTAGGAAATGTGTTAACATTTAGAAGATTTGTGTAACTTGGTGCATTAATATTTGTTTAGTTAACCATTACATGAGGTTACAAACTCGTGGTTGGGTAAAAGATCCATTGAAAATATAAGATACACCAACGGATATTAATGGAACAAAGTCTATCAGGTTAATTGATGTGGCATCAAAGTCTACATACATTGCTCCTGATCTCTAAGAAGCCACCGCTCATTGAGTTATTACGTAGTTTCAAAAAAGAGTAGTATCTACAATTATCTGCAAAGAGGATTAAAATGCTTCTCCCCTTTCAACCACTTTCTGTGAAGCTTTATTTTTCTTTATGTATTGCAACCATCGCGCCACAAGGGAATTCAGGAATAAATAGAGGAACGTAGCAAAATTTGTTGGACAATACACTTAAAATGTAAAATAAGGCTCACTATTTTTTTTTTTTTTTGGTTGTTTTGAAACATTCACTTAATTTCCATAAAAATGCTATTTATGTTAAAATATGGTGGACTTACTGTTCTTTCTTCATGAATTAAAATGTTCTGTTTTAATTTCTAGTAAGGTATATATTGATAGATAGAGACCATGTAAACAGAAGCCTTTTAGAGTTCTCAGTTGCTAAGAGAATAAAGGACTCCTGAAGCCAGACTGTCTGAGAATTGACCTTGTACATCTAGAGTACCCACCATGCGTCCTGTTGGCTCCGGTGCAGGGAGCGGGCGGTGTCCTAGACAGATGTGGGCCCTGCCCCGGAGCTAACAGTCACTGTCAAACGTAATTCCTGTGGGGTGTAGTTAAGTCCGTGCTCAGAGAAACACCACATGATCCAGCACATAAGGGGCACCTGGCCCTGCTAGGGAAGATTCCAGGAGGAATTACCATCTCTGCCGATTCTTGAAAGTGCACACGAGGCAGGCAAAGGAGAGGTTGATTGCTTTGGGCATATGGAAACACATATACAGAGGTCCCTGTGTAGGAGACCATGACTTCGCAGCAGAAATAAAGGAAAATATAACAGAGCACACAGTGGAGGGGATGGCCAGGCACAGAGTTAGACTAGAGGACAGAGGTCAGGTTTTGAAAAGCTGTGTGAGTTCAGGAGTCAGCACCTCCTCTGAAGGGAACTGGAGGGTCCTGGAGGGTGTTAAGACAGAAGATTGCCTGGTAGACAGATCTCTCCAGTGGTGGAGAAGGGGTGTGTAAAGGCAAGGAGACCCTTTAGGGATCATTGTGGCAATCAAAGAAGATGATGGAACCTGGGCAAGGGTACAGCTGAGGTGCTGGAGGCAGCAGGTTCGATTTAGAGATTTGCAGAGAGAAGTGTGCAGATCTAGGCACGTCGATTGGATGTGCTTAAAGCGAGCGGGGTAAGCCTCAAGATTAAATCCAGATTTCAGGTTTAGCACCTGGGAGTAGTGGTAATGTTTCTTTCCCTTAGAGGGAAAACAGGAGGTGCAGGTTTAAAAGGGAGGCAGATGCATTCCATTTGGAACCCCTTTGGGCTGTTCAAGAGGCGATTCCCAGTCAGCATTTGGAAATGTGACTCTGGAGCTGAGGTGGAAGATGGTCCCTAGAGACATGGATTTGAGAGTCCTTAACATATAAATTGAAGGGTAACTACAGTGTGGTAGTGAAGCCATGAGCTGAGAGAGCTGTCTTAGAAGATTTAATCAAGAGGGAATCTTGCCTATGGAGAACCCTGGGGAGTACTAACATTTAGAGGATTCTTTTTTTAAAAAGGGAGCGTGCATCAAATGGCCTTAAAAATACCAAGGGAATTAAGAGACTCCAGAGACTGTGATCGTGGAGACCAACGGAAGAGAGTTTCCAGAAACTAGGACCATTGGTGACCAATGCTGTCAAGAAGTCAACAAACGAGGATTAAGAGGATCTTTTCAATTTAGCAACAAGAAAGAAGTTTGGAGCTTTGACAGTATCCAGAACAATGTCAGTGGAGTGGTCGGGTCCACTAGCTCGAAGGGTGAGGAAGATGGAGGGGTGTGAGGGTGAAAGGATTGTTGAAGGTGCAGGAGGGGTGGGGGTGTTGGTTGAGAGAGAGACTGATTTGAGATTATTCTGATTCTCTGGAGAGGAGCCCAATAGACAGGGTGCGCGTGTGTAGGAGACCAGGGGTAATCAATAAAGAGAGGTTCGGAAGAGTCAGGAAGGGAGGGGTTTGGGGAACAGGTGGAAAAAGTCACGCCCCTTCAGAAAAACAAGTTCCAGTCAAGGCAGGAGAAGCTGAGTGTGGGTGTGGGATAGTGTAATTAGAAATGGAATGTCCTTGGGGCTCAGTGGAAAGGTTAGGGGGAGGACAACAGAGGGAGTTTGGATGGAAGGAGAAGAAACAGCAGCGTGAAGAAGACGCCGGCCCCACCGGAGTGGCCAAGCCTGACAGCTGTGTGAGCAGGTGGGCAGGGTGTGAGCGGCGTCTTATTTAGATAGCAGTAATTGAATGATAACAGTCTTATCTTTCTACACAGTGATGCATTTATGTCATCACCTAAGAATTATTCTCAACAATAGGGGTTTTTTTTGTTGTTAATACCAAAGCATCATTTTTCTGGCCAATTGAAGTTATCCTTATGTATTCCTGTTGTTTACTTTCGTTCACCAGGTTAAACCTCCAGTTATGCTGCTGCCATTGAGTGTGCCCTGTGTAGAAAAATCTATTCATCGTGAACGTGTTTATTGCTTTATGGAGTTGCCCATTTAAAATGCAAAGAACCACAAATTAAATGTAATGCTTGTCCCTTTTGAAAAAAAGAGGATGAATGGGTACTATTTTCTTGAATACATCGTGTTTGTCTTACATAATTAACAGTCCAGATTCACAGGCTAACAGATGCCAGTCCTTGCTTGTTTTGATATTTGTTCCATATAAAAAGGATGCTTCCTCAGGCTGGTACGTGCTGTGTTCTGCGTCAGGGGAAACGATAAGGCAAGTGTAACGGAGGCGGTTGCTTGGGGGTGGGTCCAGCTTAGTGGTCATTGGAAAGCCTGGTCTCCCTTCTGTTCCTCTGAGATCAGTGGTGCAAAGTATAAAACGGTTTTCTCGTTGAAATTGTAAAATAAAATATCTCAAGTACTTCTGAGATAATATTAACCCTGTGTCTCCAGATTCCAAATCTACAGCCCTCTACTAAATATTTATTGTGTTTATGCTGGTGTTTATTCCAGAAAGATTCTTGAATGACATCGCGATTTCCCTGGATTCCTAATTCGATGAATGGACTATCCCTGTGCCGAGATGTGTAGGTGTGGACAACCATATATTAGGCACTGTTAAGTGAAAACTCTGCACGTCACACTTAGTGGATATGACCTGCAGATTCAGATCAGTCAGTTTAGTTTTTATTTCTCCCCCTTATAACCCCACAGAGGCCTTGTGTTCCTTTTTTTTTTTTTTTTAATCACGCATAATGAATTCTCCTGTCAGTTTCCAGGCTCTGGCAGACGAACAGGCAGAGCACTTTCTTCAGCACCATCTAAACCCACCAGGCTCACAGACCCACGTGGCTTGGGGAGGAGAAGCCCCTCACTCCTTCTAGCTGTCTTTCCATTCCACTTTGACCTTCGTTTGTTCTGACTCAACTTCCACTCTTCCTTTCCCTCACACTTCCCCCAGGACATCCTTGGAACCCCTTTCCCATCAGAAATGAACTTTCCTACATCCTTAGGGTGGTAGCACACACATCTGCCTTCCTGCTTTAACTGACCTTTGACACTTCCCTAGGAGCTTTGGCCAACGGGTCCTTTGAGAGAGTTTGCTTCAGAAACACAGTGCTGTTTGGAGACCGCCGTGTCTCACACTCTAGCAGACTCTGCTCGTTTGATCAACTTGAATCTGACTGATTTACCCTCTGTGTCCATTGATTTGTCATCTACCAAGCTCCAGGTCACCTACATCATGCAGCCTCTCTGAAACTCAGAGTCCTGGCAGCTGTATCACACGCAGCTTTGACTCACAGTGCCCTGGTAATATACTCTAGTCCCCACTTACACATGTCCGCACAGGAATATTCCATTCATCAAATTACTTCTTTCCCTCTCTCAGTTCTAAGGACCCCCATCTCCTTTACTTTAGTCACCAGCTCGCTTAGCTGTCCTGAACCGTTACCAGAAGTGTGCCATCTCTAAAATCTCCCATTCAAATGACTGTTTTCTGAGTCAGGATCCGTGATACCGTTTTGGGTCGTAAGGGTGGTAATGGGCATTCATATTGTGTTTTCAGCTTTTTATGGAAACAGTTCTAAGTCTTACCATTTAGTATGATATTACAATAGGGTGTTGGTGAAAGGAAAGACCCCTTATATTCCAAACCTGCTCATTTTTCCAATGAAAATAGATGCCGAACTTTGAATATTTTTCCTATTCGTGAGATTTTTCTATTTTTCTCCTTTAATCTGATATTTACAGTTTTAAGTGTATTCTCTCCTTCAGAAACTTTTTTTAGTTCCCTTCTTGATATTTCCCCCCCTTACATCTGCCTCCATAGTTTTCCTTTCAGTTTTTCCTCCCCCATTTTTAAATCTCTCTGTGCTAAATGGGAGATTTTCTCAGATCTGCCTTCCAGTTCATTAAATCTCTCTTAAACAGTGTCAAACTTGTTAATTATATTTTTTTCACTCCAAGATTTTAAGTTGCTTCCTTTTCATTTCTACCTCTTCTGATTTCAGTCTTGCCAATCCTTCTATTACAATGACTATTTAAAGTCTTGTAAAAGTGTTGTATTTTATATATTTCCCCAGATACGAATTGTCTCATTCATTAGATTGCTTTTAACCATATTACATGTTTCATATTTTTTCTTTTTTCTTGAGAGGTTAATTGCCTTATGGATTTTCTCTACAAATTCTGAGATTGCCTCAACCCACAAGTTCAAGCCCGTGAGTTCCTTAACTGTGAAACAAGTCATAAATTAAGCCTGACTTAGGAATCCTACTATAAGGAAGTAACATTTTTTGTGCCCACATGCAGGGCAGACTCCGATGTTAGTCAAGTACAGGCATCCTATCTTACAGGTAGTATGGGGGCTTGACCTAACTGAAAAAATGGAGCTAATCTTACCTGACCCCACTTCCTGACATTTGTGGGGCTTACTCATTCTCTTTCCCTCACAGATGGAGAAACCTCAGGTCCACAACCTTTCTGATAGCTGCCCCCACACCTCACAAGGGCCACAGAGTCTTAGTCATTTGTAAGTAAGTCATACTTACTTACTTTTCTATTCAGAGAGGCTTTCTTTCCTTGCTTTTGAAAATGGTTTCAATCAGTCAAGGCCCCAGGAGAAAACAGAATAGCAGTCAGATATTTAAATCCAAGAGATTTTAGTGGAACACACTATTAGCAGAAAAGGCTAAGTAGGACTAAAGACTTAAGCAGGGTCATTTGAAGTTTCCAGAGACTAGGAAACTGTTCCCACCCCTATTTCGAGAGTATGATGGCCCACAGGCTCCCAGTTCTAAAGGGACGAGGGAGAAAACATTACTGGAGCTCAGAGACAGCTGGAGCATATGGAGGAGAAGCCACCAGGTAGAGGGGGAGCTTGGAGGGGAAGTAGCCACTGTGAGAAGGAAGACCTGAGGCAGGGAGGAAGAGGGAAGAAATATCCCATCCCCTTTCTTCTTAACCGCCTACCTCTCGCTGCTGCCTTCTGTTGGCCAAACCCAACTGGGAGGCAGCGTGTCAGGGAGCCCCGGCCCATGTGGTTGAGAAGGGCACAGAGAGGAAGGCAGAGACTGGATGCGGGGTATGAAAACAGAATATATGGAGAATAAATAGAACAAGGTTTTGTGGTTTCGGGGAAGAGTATTTTATCTGTTATTTCTATATGTTGTGATAGACTGAAAACTTTCAGCAAGTATTTACTTGGCTATGTTGACTCAGAATCTCACACTACAGGCTCCTTCGTATTCAGGCACCACCCCCATGCCCCCTTTGCGTGACTGGGGCAGGAGTACCAATGGAAGCCCACATACTGTATATCTATTTTCATAAAAATTACAAATCAAGGTAAACTGTTAAATGGGTTTTCTCATCCTACCTTGGCAAATATACTTTAACAATGAGTTAGAAGGCAAAATCTCTGTTTAGAATTCATTGATTCCTTGGAGGTCCAGAGTGGGCATCCATGGAGTGTGGGGCTGCGGACCTCTAGTCCCCAGTTCTGCTCCTGTTGGGGAAGAGCCTCACACACACTCTGTGAACTCTGGCCCTCACATCTAGGCCACATCCACATCTCCTAAAAACAGTCACCCTTTCAGAAGGCCCTCAGAAAGAGACCTACACAGGCATTCAAAGTGAGCCTAGGGCTATTTGGGCAGGGAATTCTAGGGTCCCAGGTACCTGGAATGTGGTCTAAGAGATGGGACGTGGAGTGTCGGCTCTGATTGGCACATCCCCTTTGTCTTTCAGACTCCATATTGTATGGAAATGGGTGCAAACACAGAAGGGCCAGAGCAGAAACCTCTAAAATGCAGAGCCCGGGGCAGGGTCCCTTCTAACTTAGGTCTAATGCCAGTCCCATTACACTTGATCTTCAACTTCATCAAGCCCTCCAGTCCCTTAACCCCCTATGTTTTTCTCAAACACTGAACCTCTTGTGAGACTCGCTTCTCTCCTTACTTAGTGGTCCATCATACTCCCAAAATGCCCTTAACTCCTGGCCCCTTCTTCCATCACTCCTACCTAGCAAAACCTCAACCCTGAATCAACTCTACTCTTTATCTTCTCGCTCTACCCTGTGGAGGTGAAGGAAATTTCCCCATCTTTCAGAAGTTCTTCAGACTAGACAAATAAATTAACATTAGACATGAATAGAAAAAACCCTGAAATTAAGAACACACATCTGCAGAACTTACATGGCAGTAAATTCTGAGGGAACTGGGGCAAACTAAAGACTTCTGTCTTGCGCTGAAGCACGAGAAAGGGGCCTGTTGTGTCAGGGAGAGAGGAGGGGTCTTCACATGGCTGGGAGGTACGGCTCATCTCTACTCTGAAGTAAAAGATAGGTTGACTTCCCCAAACTGCATTCGTCTAGGGGATAAGGGAACAGTGACCACTGTTGATTAGGGGAAGGGTGGAGGCTTAGAGAGTGGTGATGGCTTCTTTGATTAAGGGAGCACAAAGGGTCAGGAGAAAGGCAGGAGCTTCTTCACCGCTGGTATTGTCCTCCATTGTCACTGACTCAACTGTCTTCAGAGTGGGTCATCTGATCCATTCGGAGAGACCTGTAACACTGCGGTTGTTGAGTGCCTGCCGTATGAATGGTATATGCAGTATACACGTGTCCAGCCCAGATGGACCTCTGTACCACCAGGGACCCGTCTGTATCCTCCCCCAAAACTCCTTCTTAGTTCCCATAGAAGTGTTTCAAAACCTTTGCCACTTTGATCGGCTCCTGCCCCACCGACTCCCCTACCACTCTCAGCAAATGGCCTTGCTTCCCACTTCACTAAGAAAACAAGTTCCCAAGGCAGCAATATCTCTTTCTTCTGCCCCGCTTAGAGCATCACTTACACTGTTGATGATGGAGGATAATGGCTGACTATTTCTCACAAGTACCCACTGACCTGCCACTCTGAGTCCTCCCCTCCTGTCATCGTGGCAAAGGCATTCTTCTCCACTCCCTCAGTCTCAGACAAGTCCTGCCACCATACCTTTAGATTCTGCCCCTTCCACTTTCTCTGGACCTAAAGGCAGCACTTGCTTCTCTCTTGGATCGCTGCATTGAAGACTGAGTCACTCTTAAACTTCTCATATCCACTGTGATCTTATTTCTGCCCCAGGAATTCCACTGAAGCCTCTCTAACCATGTTCAGCCATGACCTCTTTCCATAGCAGTTGACATTTGTGAGTTCATCTTCTAAACATGCCCTTTGCTCCTGATATCTATACTCTTCCTGCTTTTCTGGCCAACTTCCCATATCCCCTTCCCTTCAATGTCGTCTTTCTCGAGTTCTGCTCTACGCTGCTTCTCTTCTGCATAATCCTCCCAGCACCTGGTCTGTGAAAGGTGCTCAATCGGTATCAAATGAAGTATGCAAATCAAGCTGTGGGCTTCAAATTTAAGCAATTTATTCAAAAGTCTTTAAAAGTTGAAGCAAGTAGGAGCAAACTTTTGGAGTGGGGAGAGACACACATTTCCAATTATAAATGATGTATTACTTATTGCAACTGGAGTCCACTGAGGGGAAAAACCATAATAGCTTATTTCAGAACTAATGTGGCTATACATTAGTGACAGAAATGATGTAGCCATCTTATTAGAAATACAACAAAGAGGTTACTTAGCAGCTGTCTCCTCACGCTGTAGTTTCATTTTGCTCTGTAGTTCTTGGCAGAGAACCTAGAAAAGAAAGAGAAAAAATTAAACCACACCAAATTCTCCTAGACGAAATCGTTTCTACTGTTCTGAGAAACACATTTGAAAAGCCAATGTGCATTCCATGACTAGTGGAAATAGGACATGTTTATATGTTCTCCCTAGAGACATGTGACTAAACATGGCGACCTTCCCCACTCTCCGTACCTGCCATGTCTTGTCACAAAGCTGCTCTAAGCTACAGGTTTTGCAGTCAGAACTTGAGGGCCAAACACCAGCATAAGGACCAGGATTCGATCTTGAAACTCACTTTGAAAAACCACCTGCAGAGAATTTTTGAAGGACTCTTTTCATTGAGATAAAGAGGCCACATGTAGAGTATTCATTGGTTTATTCATTCATCCATCAGCAATTAATTACATGAGTAGTCACCTGAAATTGACTCAGTTGGACACTATTTAATGTGTGGATAGAGGCCAGCAAAGAGAGGCTGAGTTTACTTTCTACTTCATTTGGCCTTTACCTGCGAAGGCTGCTTTTCCCCACCCTCAGCCAGTGTTCGTCAGCAGGACCCACCCTGCACAATCTCGTGTGTCACGTGTTATGACTCCATCTGTCCCTGCCACGGCCGCCCTAATAACTGCCTGTGTCGTGCTCTCTGCATGTGCTGCTCTGCACATCACCAGAAGGGAAGCTCATCAGTGCAGGAGAAGGACAAATTGTCAAAATTCAACCACAAGGCAGGGTCCTGTTGCCTGCTGATTTGTGCATTTCACATTTTTGCAGCGGAAGTAGGAACGGAAAAGCAATATAACGACCATTTTAGTTGGTATTGGCATGTTCAAGGAAGTGAATACGGCTGGAAGGGAGAGGAAGCACATGCAGGTTTCATGGGAATGTTCTGGCATTTCCTATGTATCCAAGACACTACAAGGCAGAACTTAATACAGTGTCTTGCTAAGGGTAAGAAATCAATGCATGTTAATAAATAATCATTAAAGTCACTGCCTACAGGAACACAAGTGTGTCACTTAGCCTGGGTGTGAGGTCATAGGGAATGGTGGGGCTTGCAGCAGACTGAAGAACTCCCAAGTTGCCTAAAGGCATCATATTTTTTTAAATGGAAAAACTATGCTAGCCAAACAAAAATGTCTAGAGAACTAGTTCTGCCTCTAGCTTGACTGTTAGATCTCTACATGATGCCTGTTCCTTGCCTTATTTCCTCCACTCCCCTTTCCTCATGTCTTCCTTCACCCTTCTACTCCCCACTGCCCATAGCCCATATCTCAGGTGGCTTTTAGCCCCAGACAAAAGCTGCCATCAAAAAAATTTCATAGCTCATTTCAGATGACAACTTGAACAAAAAGAGCCTGTGTTTAAGAGCGTTTCGTTTACATATGAACTACGCATCATATGAAACGCTTTCAAAACTTTCAGTCTTCATTTGTTTCATGTTCTAGATGGATGGATATAACTGCTCGTTACTTAAAACTTCTAGCAGTATAGAAATAAAGCAAAACGTGTTGCTGCCATCTCTTCATTAGTCCTAGTCCTAGATAAAGGCTATTAAGTATTTGGTGGATAGATAGATGATAGATACATAGATAGATGGATGGATGGATGGATGGATAGATATAAATAGATATATAGAGGTATCTCCAGATTTTTTTGTGAGCATACAAATGTACACACATTCTCACATACATGGACTATATATGATCTTATTTAAATGCTGCCATATCATTCTGCAGCTTGATTTTTCACAGATAATTTTTCATAGAACAATAGCGTTACAGCACATTTCTGTTCTTTCAGCAGTTTTCTCAGCATGCCATAGTTTCTTTAACCAGTCCCTATTGGTGGCATTTTGCTGCTGCTTCCTCTCTTACTCAGCTTTCCATGGTGCGTGACAGGCAGCTCCATGCTAAAATCAGACTCCTCCAAACCTGCTTCTCTGACAGGCCTCCCATTGGAGATCATGGTGGCTCCAGCTTTTGTGTCGCTTGTCCCCAAACCCACGGAGTCACACCAATTCCTTTCTTTTCCTTCCATGCACATCCACTGTGTCAGCACCTCTTAGCACCTGCACCCAGCCACCTTTGTCCCAACTGCCACCCTCTTAGCCTCTCAGCCAGCAACGTGCTTCTGTCATTGCCCAAGAGTCTGTCCTTAAGGCTGTGCTCAAAGGAAGGGCGCCTTTCCAAAGGTGCCTCAGATCAGGCCTCCCGCAGCCCCCAGACCCTCCTGTAGCTTCTCATCTAACTGTATAAGAGCCAATTTCTGATCGTGGCCTGACATGCTCTGCGCCCGCCACATGCCCCTTCCTTGTCTGTCGCCCTCCCGCTCACTTAAGCTGCCCCAACCATGCTGACTTTTCCTTTCCCTCACACACAGCAGCTGTGTGCGAGTCTCTGGACCCCTGCCAGCAATGCCTCCCCCAAGAGATGACAGGCTTCCTAATGCGTCTCAGTGTTGGCCCGCTTCTGAGTGAGGCCTTCCTTGGTCTTGGTAGGTATGTGTGTATATGTATTTCTATAAATATGCATGTACTGGGATGTGTGTATGCATGCATGCATGCATGTATGTGTGTATGTGTGTGTGCACTGGGAAGCCTGTGTGTATATGTGTACTGGAAGGTATGTGTGTGTGTGTGTGTGTATATGTGTGTATGTATGTGTGTATATGTATGCACGCACTGGGAGGTATGTGTGTATGTACTGGAAGGTAGAGGAGGAAGAAACAGTTTTTATTCTTTCAGTTGTTTATTTTTGGTCCCCTCCTTGGCCTGAGGTCAAAAACCCAGGTCCTTGGGCTCTGCATGGTCTGCACGCCAGCTGTCTCAGCCACATGAGCCACAAAGTGCTCCTGGTCTTGCTGTTTATAAAGACACATTCTCCAGCCTTCTCTGCTTTCCTTGTGGGTTGTACTTGCAGTACCTAAGGTACTTTTTCAAAGAATGTTACTTTTTATTTTGTTCAGGATCTGTCTGTCTGCCTAGAAGGTGACTCAGTGGGGACAGGAAACTGGTCTCTCTGGTTTTCTGCTGAATCTGCAGCTCCTGACGAGCGCTCGGCACACAGTAGGCTCGCAAGAGCTGGGGCAGCACGTTTGGAATGTGTCAGCAGGGACTCTCAAGTATTTATTGCTCACATGTGGAATGTAATTTCAAAGTGAACTATGAAAAGTAGAATATCTGAGTCAAAGGTCGTATTTTAAATGTAACAAGTACTGTCAGATTGCTTTCCCAAAGGGTGGCACTGTTTGGTATGTGATTGTTTGTACATACATATATGCATACACACAGATGAGTGTGTATATATGTGTGTGTGCATGTTTAGAGAGATTTTAACTGCCTGGTGAGGGGTGGGAGTGAAGGACTTTTAAATTCTGCAGTTCTCTTTCTGAGGCTGTCATTGCTAGTATATTTAGCATCTTTTAAAACTAGAAATGTTGGCCACAAAGCACAGTCAAATATTTGTGACTTTTTCACCCAGAGAAATCACAGCTATTTTTGTATCATCTGTTTAAAAATATTTGACTATCTAGAACTTATTCACTCTCTTCTCTGCTTTAAAATTGCAGTGAATCCTTCCTCTTTCGTCCTCCCTTTCCTTTCAGTCCTCTCTTTCCTTTGTTTGTCTTTAGATCTTATTAATTAATGTGCTAATAAAGAAGCATCTGTATCACATCATTACTAATTTTTTATTGCTATCTACTTACTACAGTTGGCTTCATCTTGTGCATTTAAAATCAGAGTTTCTATCAGGCTGACACAAGGGTCCATGGTGCAGAAATAGTTAAGAACTCTGTTCATTGAAGGTGCCACTATTTGCTTGGAAGGAGTGAGCTATTCCTATAGATAATGATAAAGTATTTTATAAAATTGAAGTGCCATGAAACTTCAGTACTACATAACAGGTACAGTCAGGTTCACACTCTTCCTGTCTTTAATTCATTCATCCCATGTATTTTTGGCTAGCACTCTAATAAAATGGCGCACTGCAGGGGGTTCTGGGTAATCAAAGGTGAAAATCCTTACTGTCACTGTGGAACTTTTACAGTAATTCTAATTCAAGACTCTGCATCAAGCATGTACATTGGAATTGTCTACCCAAAGCCTGTCTTTCCCTTTTTTCACCCATCCTCTACCCAGCTCTGCATGCTGGAGGTGATCTCATCACAGTTGTAATATCTAAACCCTGATGACTTCCAAAGTTACACCTACAGACCAGGTCTCTTCCTAAGTTCCAAGTTCATCTACAGTGATCGTACCTACCTGGGTGCCTCAGAGTATCCCAAATTTAACAAATCCAAAATATATTTCTCCCTACTCTTTCAGTAAATAGCATCACCACTAACTCAAGCTAAAATTATCCCAGGGAGTCCCTCAAATCCTATCCTTCCTTCATCTGCTCCCCTCTTCCACATCCCTAATGCAGCTCATCAGAATCTGCTTTGCAGATTGGTGCTCGTTCATGAGCTCTTTGTAATCAGTTTGTGACCAGTTAGGTGTAGAAGTTGAGAGTGAGGGTTTGAAACTGGTATAGCCATTTGAAATGGTCTCAATGCCAAGTTCTCAATGGTCTACTCACCTCGCTGAACAGGCTGCAGATCACTTCAGCATGGGTATGTGGTACCAGTTATAAATAGTCATGTGGCATGGGTCATACTGTAATGTGTGATATTTTGTGATTAACTGTACCCTCCATGTGTGTAAGGATCTGTGAAAATGTCAGCCTCTGTTTTCAACTTATTTTTACAAGTTTTATATTTTAATCAAAATTTTCATTTTAGGCTTGAAGATGATTAGTTAAGTAGGGAAATAAAATACATACTCATTATTTTTGCTGTTAATTTGCTGACGATAAAATAAGTTTCTGGGGCACAAACCCAGGTCCTTGGGATGTCTGTGGACTGCACTCGTTGGGAGGTGGCAGACCAAACCACTACTATCAGGGCGTGCCTCGCAGGACTTTCTCATGAGAGAAACAGTATGTTGATTTGCATCCTGGCATGAGCCCTTTAATCCAAGTAACTATTCCAGAAAGTTTTCGGCTTCATCCAAACTGGCTGCAAAATGTCAACTCCAAACCATATCACTGGCAATGTTCAGACCCACCTCATTCTATTGGATTTCTCTTTCTTGTGCTTCAAGAGCTGACCTTTAATGCAGGACCCTCCACCAGCAAAACAATTAGGACTCGCTGAAGGCTCAGGTAATGGTTAGCATTTTGTAACCATTAAATTTTTTTCAAACATGCGCATTGTTTTTCGAGAGATAATGACACTGTACGCTAATAGATGGCTGTGTGTAAGCAGAACTCTTCTGTGCCCTGGGAACCCAAATGATTCGTGCGACTTGTTCGATTGTGGTGACCTGGAACAGGACCCACAATGTCCCCGAGGTGTGCCTAGAATCCTTCAGAGTTGTATGACACCGTTCAGACACACGCGTCCCAGCAACAAAGTCGAGAAAAACAGCCCTTCCTTCGTATTACCCTCATGTTCAAATGGCACATCAACAGGAATGTGAGTGAAATGATCACACAGCGATGAAAAAATAAGTTACCAGCTTTAATGGCTTTGATGTAGTCTTCTTCCATGTTACTGGGCAGCTCCTGAGTCTCCTGTACCAGGGGACCCTGGAAGGACTGTTTGCGCTGCCTGCTTTGCTGCAAATTCACCGCACATTTCTGAGCAAATACCTTTGATACAGGCTTTCACCAGTATCTCCGCAGGTGTATGTGGATTTTAAGTCTTGGCCAGTGACATGCCACTTATTAACAACCCCATCAAAGCCCGAATACTCCTGTGTGACATGTCAAGCATTTGCTTCAGTCAGCTTTTTAATCCAATATTCTTTCTTTCACAAAGTTCTTGTGGTTTTGGACTTAACTTTTTTTGTAAGTAAATGCTCCAGAAGTTCTGATGATTTCATCGCTTCACAGTCAGGACAGCTTTACAAATAATCACTGTTCTTGGGGAAACCAATACGAGCAACTCAAGATCTGTTTCTTTAGAATCGCTCCCACCATCACCCTTTGGCTCTGAAAGATAAGCATTTTCTCAACAAAGGGGCGGTGAAGGAACAACCAAGATGAACAACTAAATGAATAGAAATGCTTCTTCCTCATTTATTTCATGTAGTTGTTCATCCTAGTTGCTTTCCCGACTGCACGTCTTGAATTGGGTACCTTGGGTGTATGTGAACTGTGCCTGGCTGGAGGCAGTGGACCTAACTGCTGCACCATTAGGGTGTGTCAAGACCTTTTAATGTACGCTACAGAGTAGTATATGAATAAAACAAAGCATAACATGCCACTGAAGTAAAAATGGGTCATTCAGTGAGCATGAAAATTATAAGTGGTAGAAAAAAGCAAAACCTTCTTCCTCTCTCTTTCTGCCTGTCTGCTCACCTTCATTCCCACCTGCACCTTTCCTTTAAAAAAAGAGAGAGAGTAAGGGAGGGGATGGGAAGGGAGGGAGGAAGGGAGGGAGGAAAGAAAGAAAGAAAATTATGTTATAAAAGAAATGTTCGTGAAACCAGTGGGCAGTGTGTACTAGAAACCATGAGTTGGGTAAAGGCTTGTGGGTTACATTCTGGATTATTTCAGACAGCTGGAGATGAGCTGGGCAGCAGGTCTGCTTACACCTTCCTTATCTTCAGTATTTTAATGATCTCAGTACTCCATGCAAGGAAGAAATGCAGTGTGTTTTTCAATGGCAGATAAGATCAAAGGACAAAATGAAAGTTAGAAACTTGGAAGAAGAGAGTTTCTCCGAATTATTATGACATGTATTCCATAATTTAACAGTCGTCTGTGACATAGGTGATGATTTTAATATTCCACAACTGTGAAAAGTCATCATAGAACATCTTAGAGTTTGGAAAGGTATTTTGAATTTTATTTTCCATCAAAAGAAGAACTATACCAAAAAAAGTTGATGGATCCAGAATCTATTTCTTTCAGCAAATATAATTTAAATTTAAGTATAACTTATAGGATACATTGCCAGTATTGACCTCTATTGAAAAACTGAAAAGTTTCTACTCATTTTAGATAAAAATTTTAAATGAATAAACTAAGTTCACTGAAATTGGTCTAAAATCTTTTCTTTCATTCCTCTCTGTGAAACTGGGTCTTTCCCCGTTAATATCGCTATTTTTTCAAAACAGAAACAGTTTAGATATATATTAGCCCCTACAAGTAGACTTTTTGGCAACCTCACCTAGATTAGATAATTATCAAGCAGAAAACAAGACAACTTGCTATATAAAAGCTTTAACATTAATGTATACTGTGTTAATTCAGAGTGCTTCTATAGATACCTAACATGGGATTCATTTTTTCCCTCAGCATGAACAAAGCTAGAAGTATAACAGTGAGCCTGTGTGTTAGTTCTTATTTGCAAACTTTAATGAACAAGCAGACACAAATTCCTGTCGCTTTTCCTTTTTCTTATATCCTTTGTAATATTTGTTGCAATCTAATTTCCTATTCGTTGAGCTAATAATTCAAAACCGCAGCTTTTATCTTGTATGTCTTTCCCCCACCCCCATTTCATTTTCTAGCATGAACTTTTACAAGGACCAGTTTGCAGCAAACTGGAGAAATATAAAAAGTGTCCTTGACCACAGAATTTAAGCCGCACTGCTTTGTGAGTCTTAGGAGACTTTTCTTCAAAACATATCCTAGAGAAAAGAATTAAATCTCTGATATAGTCAGAGAGGCCTACCAGCCCTGCTCTGTGTTACTTTAATTTGAACAAGAGAAGAGTGGTTAAACCTGAAACCATCTCATCGATGTGAGGTTTTGACACTTACAGAGGTCACCTAATGGAATTAGCAAATAAAGGAGGAAAGTAATTGAATACAGATCCAGGTCTTTTATGCCCTTTGATATAAACTCATAATTGCAAATATTTGCTAGCATGGTAAACAAACCTTTAAAAATTACCTTAAGAGCAATGCACTAAGGGGTTAGATATGAAAGATCACAAATCCACATCTTAGGTGCAACAAAAAATCCCCAAACACCTTTCCTGAGGTCATGCAAATAACTCCTAAGTGACTTTAGGGAAAAATTTCTAGTGTCAGTACCAGGCATGAAATTACAGTCTTATATTCCAGACATCATCATCAGATGTGAAGATGACATGCCCCAGAAAAACAGAGCTAAGGTCTTAAAAAGTGACTCTGGAGATAATGAAAATATTTATAAGGTGGCGCACGTCTAGAATGAATAAAATTGTGCTATGAAACACGAGCCTGAAAAAAGTAGCAGGGATTGGATATGAAGCCATTGTCGCTCTGCCCCAAACCCAACCTGCTATATCCTGCATCAGGAGGCAGGGAAAGACTCTGGAGGTTGCATTCCGCCCTTACCAGTGGCCCCCCATCCGGTTCTGTCTCTCCGGTGTGTTCTCAGTGCCTGCGAGGTTCCCCAGCAGCAGCTGTCACCCCAGCACCTGCAGTTGATTCTCGTTTCTAACTGTCGCCACCCTGCACCATCGAAACACCCACTATAGCCTCTGGCCCCTTCGTGTGTCTACACTCCAGCCTCCCAGGCCTCCGCCAGCCTTCATGGCTCCATAGGTTCACTTCTCCTTTTTCTTCAGCCCCATGGTAAAGGCTTGCTGTATCCACGCTTAGCACTTATAAATGTGTTACAGTGTCCCCTTTTACCCTTCTTGTCTTCCAGCACCCCGCTAACCTGCTGCTTCTGTAAGTGCTCTTGTTTAAAACAACTATTGTGTCTGATTTCCTGACTGGATCCTGGCTGATAGAATCCGTGGTCCCAGCTGGTCTGGGAAGGGTGACCCTGAGGGCAGTGCTGAGTCATCCCTGTCATGCTGGGTGATTAGTCAGGCCGTTCCCCTGTGGCTGTGACGAGGTGTCTACTGAAGCCAGTAACTTGAGACTGTACTTAAATCATGAAAATTATTTTTATCTTACATTCATTTTGGAAGGATATTTCATGTCAGCACTTTCATGTGGTTCTAACTGGACTCCATTGTTTTTGATGAGAAGTCAATAGTAATCTCATGTATTTTTTTCTCTGACCATCGGTCTTTTTTCTCTGGCTGCTTTTACCACTTTGTTTTGTTCTCAGTGATGGAGTGGTGGTCTTCTTTTGTTTGGTATTCTTTATTGGTCCAGCTTAGGGTTGGTTGATCTTTTGGGATCTCTAGGATTTTGGTTTTCATCATATTGGGACAGTCTTTCAGCCATCATTCTTTCAGCTATTTTTTCTTCTCCCCCCCACTTTCTGGTAGTCCCCTTACATATCTGCTAGGGCACTTGCTATTGCCTATATGTCATAGATATGCTTTCCACTTCTCTTTCAGCCTTTGTTCTCAGAGTCAGTTCAGAAAATTTCTGCTTCTATTTCTTTAAGTTCACAGCAGTTTTCTTTTGCAATGTCTACTGTGGATCCCATGCCATGAATTTTTACTCCAGATATTTTGCTATTCATTTCTGGAAGTTCCATTTGGTTCTTTTTTATGTCCTGCCTTTCTCTCTTCATTATTTTATGCTTTAAAAAAAAACAAACAAACCCTGGGGCATACTTACCCTCAAAAGTTCTTATTTACTGACTTGTTTTGTTGTTTCTGTTCTCACTGACTGAATTTTCTCCTCTGTATGGGTCTTATTTTCCTACTTCTTAATCTGCATCATGATGTTTTATTGGATTCTAGACAGAATCTGATCAGTTTTCTATTGCTGTGTGATAAATTACCAGAAACACAGCAGCTTAAAGCTGCACCCATTTTTATCTTGCAGGTCGGAAGTCTGGTATGCTTGGCAGGGTTTTCTGCTGAAGGTCCCAGAGGCTAAGATTAAGGTGTGAACTGGCTAGGCTTCTTACCTGGAAACTTGGGGCAAGAGTCTACTCCCAGCTTGCATCTAGTTCCTGGTGTCTGTAGGTGGAAAGGCTGTCAGTCAGGGTCTGCTCTCTGCTTCTAGAAGACAGTGCAGCACACAGATGCCCATCACTGATATCTGTATCCTTGTCACCCTATCCATTGCCCTCACTCTGCTTCCCCCCACCACCTTCCTGCTCCCCATTCACCGGCAACCACTGAACTGCTTTCGGACACTAGATTAGTTCCTATTTTCCAGAATAATATGTACAGATTTTCCTCAGCTTCAGTGATGTCCTGATAAACTCATCTTAAGTTGAAAATATCCGATGTCAAAAATACCTTTAATACACTGCACCTACCAGACATCATAGCTTAGCCTAGGCTATGTGAAGAGTGCTCAGAACAGCTGTGTTAGCATACAGTTGTAGAAATGGAGAGATGTGAAAACACAAAACACAATGTACAAAATATGCTGCAACCCAAGTCCACTGTACTACATCCATTTATGTACCCTCTTGATTGTCTGGATGACTGGAAGCTGTGACTCACTGCCCAGTCTCCTAAGACAATGTGGTACCACATATTGAAAGCCCAGGAAAAGATCAAAATTCAAAGTACATTTTCTACTGAATGCCTCTCACCTTTCATACCGTTGTAAAGCCAAGAAATTATAAGTTGAGGCGTTACAAGTTGGAGACAGTCTATAAATACTAGGTACTCTTTTTTTTCTTTGTTTTTTTTTCCCTTTTGGTCTGGCTTCTTTGACTCAGTATAATTATGTTGAGGATTATTCATGGTATAGCATGTATCTTCAGTTTATTCCTTTTATCTGCAGAGTAATATTCCATTAGAGTGATGTATTACCATCACATGTTGATGGACCTTCGGATTGTTTCTAGTGTGGGGCTGTTACAAACAAAGCTGCTATAACTTTCAGGCATAAGACCTTTTATGGGTATTGCTTTCTTAGGGTAAACACCTAGAAGTAGAATAACTGGATTACATAATAGGTGTATGTTTCAATTTTTTAAGAAACTGAGCTTTTCCAAAGTGATTATATCTGTTTCTGTTCTCACTAATTCCTGTTGCTCTGCATCCTCATCAACACTTGGTCTTTGCAAATTTAGACATTCTAAAGCTATGCAGTAGTTATCTCTTTATAGTTTCCAGTTAGTATTTCCTTAATGACGCATGATATTGACAATCTTTTCTTGTGTTGATTTTCCATCTATGTATCTTCTTTAGTGAAATATCTGTTCAGGTCTTTGACTATTTTTGTATGTACGTGTTCACTTTCTTGTAACTGAGTTTTGAAAGCTCTTTATGCATTGCTTTATCAGGTATATGCAAAGATTTCCTGCTTCTAGTAGCTTCTTTTCATTCTAACAGTGTCTTTTGAAGGACAGAAGTTTTAAAAATGTGGGGTGTTTTGTTTTAGATAATTTTTCAGAAGTAGGATGAAAGACTCAAACATCTTCGTGTGTGTGTGTGTGTGTGTGTGTGTGTGTGTGTGTGTGTGTGTTTCTAGTTACTTCTTGTCAGACTGCCTTCTAGAGTTTAAAACACTGTCATTGAATAATAGTATGTTCCCTGAGGGCTGCGGACTCTGGTCTTTATCACTTGTCCTTACGTTTGCTTTTTTGGTGAAGGAAAGTGTGACATTTTATTTCACTTCACTCCTCTGGCAAGTTGAACTTTACTCAAATTTAAAAAAAATTTTTTTGTAACTTCAGATCACTCTTCATTGGGAATTTGGAGGTATTCCTACAGAATTATAAAGGCTTTTCATAAATTTAGATGCTAAAATGTATATGTAATATTTATCATAAATATTTCCTATCAACATTTGCCTTTTATTTTATTTAGTTTTATCCCTTACCCCAATGGCCACTTATTTGTAATTTCTCCTCTTTTTTTAATAGTAAATTTAAATGGTCACTTCTAGTTTCTTCCAAATTTGGCAATGATCTGTTAAGTTTTTCTTTACTATGCTTTCATTGTGATTTGTGGTATAAAGTGAGAATCTGTTATAGTTCTTAATATTATTAAGAAACAGTATTTCTCCTTTCTATGGCACTCAGATTGTTATATAGTAAATTCTCATTCAGCTTATTCCTTATTTGTAAATTCTCCACTTTTTCCTTATGATAGCTAAAGTCAACAATATACTTTTTATGTAGGTTGTTTTATGACACAATTTGATATTTCCTAAGGCGAGTTCTCCCTTATTGACCAAATTAATCTCTGATGTGGTTTTTAGTTTTTTTAATTTAGCAAAGCATCCTATTGCTATTTGAAAATAAATTAAATATACACTTTATCTTGAAGTATTTCCATGTTGTAGAACATTCTTATTCATTTTTTTCTTCTATTAGATATCTGTAGTTTTCCTTATATTGCACTGATATACCTTAGGTTAGTTACCAAGTAAGTACTCAATAAATACATGTTAAGTATAGATATATTTTGTCCTTGTTATCTGAGAAGTCAGCTTTTAAAATGAAAATTGTAATAGTTTTTATTTTATTAGAAAGGAATGCTATTACTACTTTGTAGTATGTCTTATATGATAAATAGTTTTGAATTATTTTATTTCTAAAAATTTCAGTAGATTGCTTTGAGTTTTCAGGGTTATATAATCGTGACTTCATCAAGTAGTGATGTTCCCTTCCTATAAATTTTTCTTACTTGCCTTTCCTGCCTTATTACCATGGCGAGACCCTCTAAGAGTTTATAAAATACATGTAATATGAAGAGTATCTGTTTTGACGAGGCTTTCAGGAAACATACCATTAACAACTGTACCTCCACTGAGAACAATATTGACTTTTTGTTTAAAAAAACTTTTGTTTCAGAAATTAAGAATATTATATTTTATAGAATTCCTTTTTAAGCCTTTAATATACAAGTAATCATCAGTGCTAGCAAAATATACTCGGGCTGCATTAATAACAGTGTGTTCTTTATTGGAATATAGATAATAATTTTATGATTTCTTGTTTACAAAGTTCTACTCAATTTCAGGTGCTGAGCTCACTTCTCAGTCTGTTGTGTGTATTACACTCACACACGCAGAGTTCAGTGCTCTTTTAAACCACTTGGTTCCCCCTCTCCTTCCCTCTTCCTCTCACCCCCTGGCAGCAATCATCTTGTGTTTTGTGATTATTTGTTGGGTTTGTCTGTTTGTTTCAGTTCATTTTATACCACATAGAAGTGAAACCATCCCGTATTTCTCTTTTTCTTTATGACTTAACTTCGCTTAACATAATCCCCGCTAGTCCCATCCAGATTGCTGCAAACGGTACAATTCCATTTTGTTTGGGTTGGTTGGTTTGTTTGAAGTAGCTGCATACAATTCCATTGAGTATCTAGACCACAGCTTCTTTATCCAGGCATCTGTGGATGGACATTTAAGTTGTTGCCACTTCTTGGCTATTGCGAAATGACATCATATTCTAAGAACACATTTTTTTTTTTTGGTTGCTTATCATTTTAATTCATGAATTTCTCATCTTTTACTCTAAGCTTTCAGAGATTTTCTTTTGTTTTTAAAGGAAAGGTGCAGGCAGGAATGAAGGGGTGTAGGCAGACAGGCAGCAAGAAGAGGAAGAAGCATTGTATTTATTTTCTTTAAGTGTTCATCTCGGTTGTTTCCCCTCCCCCAGGTCCGGAACCCGGGTCCTTCACGTGTAGGGGGGGACTACTCTGCAGCAGACTTACCCACCTTGGCCACCAGGGTGCGCCGCGAGGGTTTCCTTTTGGGAAGACTAGCACGCTGGGTCTTGTTCCGAAGGCTCCTGGAGACTGAGTTCCCTTGTCTCAGCACGGTCTCTAATCTTCCGGTTTGACGTTCCCCTTTCCCCTCACTGGTTTTTATTTTTCCACTTAGAGGCTCCATTAAATCAGTCAAAAATCTAATCTTTGGAATGTTCCAGAAGCACTCGTCCTCCTCTAGTAGTTTATTTCCTCACCGTTGCTCAAAACTCAGGTTTACAGCTCTCTCTATGCTGTTCATTAAAAAGGATTTGATAGCGATATTCCTCTAATTTCGATGCCAGTGCTTCTGTTAAACTCAATTTTTGCTAAGGGCTCTTTTCTTAAGCACAATCCAGCATCTGTGGGAGAAAAACATAATTAAGAACTTGAATGGAAAATTTTCAAATGTACACTTGTCACATCATTTTAGCACTAATATTTTGACATGTTTTCATCTTTCTTTTCCCACCCCTGAATTGTTGGAACGTTCTCTGCTATTCTGCGGAACTCTGGGGACCACGCTAAGTGTGATGCCATGATTAGGGTCTTCCAGGTCCAGGTCTTACGCTGCCCAGAATGGTGCACGGCTCTGAGGAATCTGGACTCTGTGCAGTAAGGGATCCTCTTCCCATAGTGTATCCCGTATCCCCACGTGAGACCCGTGAAGGATGGAGAAGGTGAAGTCAGGAGGCCTGGAGTCCGCCCGCTGCTCCCTGCAGTTGTGTGTGGAGCTTTGAGCTGGCGGTGCGGGTCAGCTTGGCTTTTCCTTCTGTGTCAATTGGGATCAGCTCTGATTTTTGACAAAAGTCCTCATGATGTCAGAAAGCCCAGAATTAGTATCAGTTGGGCATGGGACCAAGCTGCGGATCAAGAGACCTGGCTTTCTAACCTGGTTTCATGCCAGCTAGGGCCAAGTAGATATGTAACTTTAGGAGCCTCAGTTTCCTCTTCTGTAAAATGAAGAGTAAACCAGGTGATTTTGGAACTGGCTTTAAGTTAAAAAATTTTTAAATGACATGCTATTCTCATGGGATTGGGGTGGAGGGAAGATTTGGAGGCAGGCTGGGCATTGTTGGAAGTGGCCTCTCTCCCAGGCCGCCAGAGCTTGAGGGGCTCACAGGTGGCAGATCTGAAGCCCTCAACACTGCTCACTTCTGGGGGTGTGGAGAGACGCAGTGGAGAGAAGGAAAAAGACAGCAAGTTCCCAAGTCGGGGGTGTTTGGTCTGTCCTGTGCCCCAGAGACGTCACACCAGCCTTGGTTTGCTGCAGACTAAGGAAAGGGTTTGGTTTGGTTTTTCCTCTTGCTCCTGGGAGCTGTTTTCAGTAAAACTCCTTACAGGGGCATGCTTGTGACGAAAGAGTGTCAAGCGAGCCACATAGTCAGACCATGTACTCACTGAAGGAAGTCTGCCTCAGAGGAATGCGCCCAGACTGGGCCCAGGACCTGCATTCCTCACCGCAGATTCCAGCACTTTCATTCCCCGACAAGTTCCATCCACGAAGCTTTCCTTCACTCCTTTCTTCTACACTCATATTATGTAAGCTGGCGAAGTGCTAACTGTTTTTCCTTTGTTGGCCAATACCCTCAAGATGATTTTATCAGACATGAATTTTCCCTCGTCTACCAACTGCGGCGGGGGAACTGGCAAAGAGAGCCCTGGCTGTGTGTGCGGAGGGCATCTTACTCCCGTGTGTGCCCGGCGCTGGAACGTTCACGCGTACAGCGCGCACGGCGTGGGGGCGGGGAGATGGGTTCACAGAAGTAGCAAAGGCTCTCTGTAGACTATTTGAGAGAAAAGCAACACTGATCAAGCCAAACGTAATCATTGTTAATATTTTGGCATTCTTTCCTGTTTCCATGTTTTTGTCGTCAAAATAAATGATAGTTTTATATCCCATGTCTCAGTCATTTTGCTTTTTTCAGTTTCTAAAGAGCCCTATAATCAATATATTTGTCTGCATTTTTCAGTTACTGCATTGGAAAGTATGAACTTTATCATCTTTACAACTCCTGATTCTTTTAGCAACTTATTTAATTGATAGATTACACCTTTTCACTGTAGGCTCGCCAATGACTTGCTTATTTTTAAAATCTTTGCTGGCCTGCATTGGTGACAACAGTGCTTTGGTTTTTGTTTTAGTTCACTGATTGTTAATGAAATTTTCACATATTTAGCTCCTCCTATTTGCTCATCTGTGAAGTATCTAACAATGTCATTTGCCCATTTTCTCTTCTGTAGTGAGATTTACCTCCCCTCATTTTTAGTCTACCTGTTTTTCAGTTGTAGTGTTTTTTTGTCTACTTTTTGTGATTTTTGATGTGCAGAAATTTTAGGTTTCCCTGTATTCAAATCTGTAGTCTTTTTGTTTATAATTTCTTGCATTGCGCCCATACTAAGAAAATGTTTCTTGTCTAGAGACCAGTGGTACTTACTTCTATTTTCTTAGTTGATTTGAATCTATGATTTTCATTTAAGACTGTTTACGACTTTAGTGTAGTTGGAATTTATTTTAGTATATAGGATGGGGTGATGTATGCATTTTATTTCCAAATAGCCAGTTTTTGCACTATCATTTGTTAAATAATTCCTATTACATATAATGCCTTCATTCTCGTATTCTGTATTGCATTCTTTCACAGTCTTTCACATATCTTTCACACCTTCCCGGGCTGTCTGCCATTCCCTTGTTCTCCATATTCTGACACCAGCGACACACCTTTTTCCCTTCTTCTTATTGTAATATGTTCTAAAATCCAGTTTCTTGTTTTCAAATTGTTCCCAGCTCTTTTTGCCTGTTTATTTTCCCGATGAATGGAGGAATCATTTTTGTGAAGTTTCAAAAAACCTCCCTTTGGGGTTTGGAGAAAAGTTGCAGTCGACCTACAAATTAATTGGGAAGAATTTGGCATCTTTACAATGCTCAGTCTTCCCATCCAGGGACACACACATGACATATCCCTCACATTTTGAAGTACCCATTTATTGGAGTTTTCTTTATATAACTTCAACACACTTCTTATTAGGGTTTTTCTAGATTATTTTATATTTCGAGTACTTTTTAAAAATGGAATCTCCCCCCCCCAATTTAGAATCCACTATTTTTAATATAACTTTTTCCCCCCAGTGATGGCCAAGTACTGACAGGAGTCTAAGAAAAAAGCATATTTGTGTCTTTCTAAGCTTATAAACTCACAAATTTAGACCTGAAACTGCTTGCTTTATATATATACATATATATCTACATATGTATATGTATATATGTGTATATATATGTATATATACATATATATATGTTGAAACCGAAGTAATGAAAAGTAAGTTTATTTAAAGATCATGTAACTTATTGGAAAATGACTAAATGGATGAATACCTCCAAATGTCCATGTTCTTTATATCAAGGACATGTAAACCTTTAATATTCAGACCAAACTCATGCTCTCTCACCTTGCACTAGTTTCCTTTGGCTATTGTAACAAATTACCAGACTTACTGATTTCAAGCAACACGGATTTATTATCTTTCAATTCTGAAAGTCAGAAATCCCAAAGTGGTTTTCCCTGGGTTAACCAGATGCCAGCAGGACTGTGTTACTTCTGGAGGCTCTCGGGGAAAATCCATTTCCTCGCGTTTCCAGCTTTGAAGGCACCTGGTTCCTCGGCTCACAGAAACTTCCCCGTGTTTAAAGCCAGCAGCACAGTATCTTTCAGTCTCTCTCAGACTCTGAGTCCGGGGTCAGGATGAACTTTTCCTGGTCACCTCACTTCAACTCTCTGACAGAAATTTGTGTCATCAGGACACCACTGATGTCTGCCCAACTCAGACTCATCCCACACTTCAGTGGGACCTCAACACCCACTTCTAGGAAACTGGAATAGAGTTTTCTGAATACAGAGCCTCTTGGTTCTGTCTTTTCACACTCTGGGCTCGTGGCCTTGCCTCTGTGCTTGAGCGTGATATAAATACTTAATTTGTTGAATAAATATCCTGAAATAGCCTCTTTGAGTCGTTACTAGAAGGGCACAGGCCTTTTAACTCACTTAGCCAGCACAGATCAGCACTTAATGACTTTAACGATAATCGGGATCTTTTTAGTGGCGGAAATGATCCGCAATCAATGACGTGGCCCTTCCTAGAGGCAGGAGAGACTAGGTAATCGGCAGAAAATGTCATGCCAGCTGGGGCCAGTCATTTGAATCCTTGAAATTGGTATTAGTGCAGCCATTTATTGGAGAGCCCAGTTTCTTCCCAAGTTAAGAGCCCCCAGCACCTCTAATGTCCCTCAGTGACATACATTATTGAAACTCCTTACAAGCCAATTTATGTTCTTAGCCTGAACCCTCTGAGGATTCTGTGTCTTGTCCTTCCTCACCCACTAAAGTCAGTGTCCTGTAAGCTTTCAGCAGAGGGGACACCCACCTCTAGAGTAATTCTCAGTACGGAGCTGGAGGGATCACCTGTGAGGACTGGGGGCAGGGGGTGTCTGGAGTAATTTGCGAGACCTCATTTAGGGGAGGGGTCATCCCTTTTCTTCCTCCGACCCATACCAACTTTGAGAATTATTTCAGGGATAGACCACAAGTCCTTTTATCTAGCTGTTATATGAAGACACATTTCCAAGTTTCTACCCTAAATATCCCTTGCAAACTTGCACTTAGAGTCTGTTGGTCTTAGCCTAGAATTTGATTAATTTGGCCATGTTCACACACTCTGCAAATTCCACAATTTCCTAAACACTTGTCAAACGCCTTCACTACCTTCATCGCTTTCTACTGAAATTCTCATTTTAAAAGTCCTCATGGTCATTCCATTTGCTATGGCTTTTTGACGATAGGTGGACTTTATTAATAGAATACTTCTGATCATCTGAGGGAGTCATTTCGTTATGAAATGTTATTCATTTTTTATGTTATTTATTATTGTCCACAGACCCAAGGGTTTAAAATGCTAGGAGCACATTATAAGCAAAGGCATTAATAATTTATGATAATTATGCTGAACGAAGGCCAGATCTTCTGTTGGCTCAGCGATGCACATCCCTGAGAAATGGGCCGAGATGTAAAATCGTATTTTCCCAGATGGATTATTTAAAGCTAGAGTGTAAACAGTTGAAATTCTTAATTTATGAACTCCTGCATTCTCATTTAATGAAAAATTTAAAAATTGACCTGATCGAATTTTTTTTTTTTTAAATAGCCTTTCTATAACCTAACTCTATAGAGCACATCACATGGGGGGAGAGTAAGTTTGCTGACACAGTGAGTCCCTTTAAGGGTCTGATCCCGTCACAGCCCCCAGGGTGACTGTCAGGTCCTGTATTCCTTTGAAATGTGAGTGCTTTAATGAGAGGCGCACTGGAAACGCTCTGTTTTTCGTTATTGTTATATTATCATTCCATCGCTACAACTTCTCAGTCACCTGGAACTGCAAGGGAGGCTGGAGGGTATTTCATTTTATTCTTGGGGCAAGAAGGAAAGAAATTTTGTTGAACACATGGCAGGTTCGACCAAGGAAGGAAACTGCCCAAGCCAGACTCTATCCATCTTTATAAAAAGACACTTTTCATAAACTGTTGTGGTGTTTCAGGGTGGACAGGGGCAGACAAACATTAACAAATTTCTGAGTCCCTTCTCCAGTGGACTACCAACATCAGAAAGCCACTTTCAGACACCACGAAGTCCTCATTTGATGCTCTGAATAGGGGAAACTTAGAATGAGAGTGGACATTTCACATTTATCATCCTATTTAACAACTTTTCACAAGTCAAGCCTGACTTGCAGGAAATGAATGAAAGATAGAAAAGTTATTCATCTAGAGATTCCTTCTCTACCAACCTGCTTCATTCCTACCAATTTGAAAAGGCTCTTTTGACCTGTGCCAAATCCCTCTACATATGTGTTCTAGATGCTGTTCTTGATCATTAATTCATGGACCATAATCACACCCTTTTATTACTGAAGCTTTGTGTTTTATTTTGGCATTTTTTGCTAAAAATATTCTGCATTTTCAGGCATATTTATCCTTCTATAGAAACTTTAGATTTAACTGAGCAGATGTCCTTAAGAAAAACAATGAAGTCAACCAAAAAAATCTCTACAATTTCCGTCATGTATTATTAAAAATATGTCCTCAAAAACATTATACCATCCGAGAAAATAAGCATTCCCTGACAATTGGTGTTTTCTGACTCAGAGGAATTATACTTTTGAAAAACGCCAGCTTCGTACCAAGCAGTGGCTTACAATGTTATTAGCAGGGCATTTATAAATGACTTAGTGTTTATATTTCATATTTCATCTTTGACTCTATTTGTTGCACTAGTAAGATGAAGCTCATTAAGCCTTATTCTTTTAACCCATCCCTCTAAGCCTCTGAACCCACTAATACTCAGTCTTCTTGTCTGGAAGCATGTAATCTTTCTTACATTACACTTGAAAGTTCAGCTCATTCTTAAACCTCCAGTCAAGCATATGAACTTGTTGCTTTCTGAGAGGCCACATCTGTGCACTGAGTCATTACGCCATCTGTTAAAGTGGTCAGAGTTCATTTTATTGTCTCCTTTGTGGAAGGACTTGTACTGTAAAAGGGTGTGTTATTGAAAATATAATTGTCCTCATCATTATGCTTTTTTTCTAGCCAGATCATAACCCGCTAGAAATCTATCAAGCAGAAAGAGAAACTCTTCAGAATAGCTGTTCTTAAGAGATTAAATGATTGCCATCTCTGTCCCATTTCTTTTATCTCATAATCAAGTTCAAGATGACACTAGATCTCTCAGCTGAAGCAATTATATATTTGAACTAGAAATGGCTTTATCTCCATTCATGGTTCACACTGTGGAAGGTAGGATCATTCCTACCTCCGTTTACATTTTTATGGGTGTTTAGGGTTCCTTACAGCGCTCCGCAAGGTTAAAGACTTGAAATACTTTTTAAAGGCAGAACGTGGCTTGCAGCCTGCATTTTTCAGTTTTGGGTGTCCAGAGATACCAGATGTATAAGGTCCAGCTTAGAGGCCTCAAAACATGGTACCGCATCACATCTGAGCAACACAGTCTAACCATTCAACTTGATAGGGAGCCGCTTGGGATTTGTAGCAGCTAAGAGGCTCGCCCAAGGTCAAACAGCTTGACAGACGTTGCAATGGGTCATTTCTGGCGGACCACACTGCCTCCCTGCCATATTCAGAGCACACCTGTCACACAGGTTAAGCATCGGGCCAGAAGGGCAGTGACCGAAAAGTTTAGGAAACTTTTTTTCTTTAATAATTAGTTCAAAAATGTTAGCATTTGTTCTTCATCCTGGAAGCTGTTGACCGGTGTTATTTCCCTACATTACAGTTTCTCTTCCAGAGATTCGAACTGAGAAAGGAAAAAACAGATCATGTCACTCTTTATTAGCAGTTCTGCTAAAACACTTGGTAGAGAAGGAATATGAAACTCTCCGCCGGAAATGAGCCTTTGGGCTGTAAACTGATTGCCCTTTTCCACATGCCCACAAGTAGTCAATAATCAGGCACACTGAGATGACATTCTTGCCTCCTTTCAAAATATTCCTGGCTTTACGTAAGATTCCTCATTTGTAAAATTGAGTAAAAGGAAAAAGTGAGTCATTATTTATGGTTCATCACGTTTGCCAGCTGTGACTGCATTCCACATCCTTTTTTTTTCTTGGACTAGAGAACTTGTCCTGTCATTCTTTAGGGGGGAAAAAAACATACTAGTCCCCTCAATAGCATCTTTCAGCACATAATCACAGTTAAGGCATTGTCGACAGATTTCTGTTGTTTATAAAAAGCAAGTAACTTCTTTGGAATGCAGAACCATAGAGAATAATCTGAGATAGTACCTACAAAGAAAATCTGAATTATCGTAGGGGTTCTTTAAATGGAATAATCACTTCAAAGCTATTTAGTGACCGAGTGTCTGTTCTGTGTCGACCACATTCTGGACACTGAAGGGTTTAGAGAAGATTTTATACAGGACTCCTGATATGTCAGCTTTCATTGGCAAGTAGCAGGAAATCCACTTCAGACTGCTTTACGCAGCAGAGGGAGTGAACTGGGTCAGGTGGCTAAAAGTTCTGACCCAGGGCACGCTCCTGGCCTGGTTTGATTAGGTTGCAGCTCACTCAGCTGTTCTTCAGACTCTCCCTCACTGTGGCTAGCTCCATAGTCAGGCTGATAAGTGATATGAACAAACAGGTGCATGAATTTGGGGGTCAGTGCCCCACTGGCCCAGAGAAGTGTTCTGGCCTTTGCACCCCTGTCGTAGAAAAAGGACTTGGAATACCAAGCCTCACCTCTGCATCCCAGCTGTCCAGTGAAAGACCTTCTCCTTTGTCAAGTCGCAAGCAAAATTCCTTCGCTCCGTTAGGGTTGGGCGAAATCTTGAACCATCAGTAGAGGCCAGTGGTGGAAGGCCATGTGCTAATGGACCGCGTAGTCCTTGAACCCGTCACTATAGTGAGGAGGATGGGGCGACAGTGATTGGCATAGGTCAGTCAGATCCGGTTCTGGAGGGTGGGGTGGGGGATGGCGCTGGGGGGCGACCAACCATGGCCACCATGTCTTTCACCTAGTTTTACCTGGCTTGCATCATTCTTTGTCCCTGACCTGGTGTGGCTGTCTTTTTACCCTTCCCAGTTCATGATAAATGGCCAGCTCCACCCTCTGTGGAACCCCATCCATAGCCGAACCCCTGCATAAGGCAGAATCTTACATTCCTTGTGCTGACTAATGCTCAGTGTCTATCACTGCTGTTTCTTACTGACAGACCAAATATTATTAACTAAGACATGTGTATCAGGCAGTGTAGAACACACCACTGCTGTCTTTCTTCCAGATAACTCTGCTATTTCAATCACCTGAAACTACCAACTTCAGATCTCTTCTTTTGAGCAATATTTAATTTGCTCTCAAAGTCGTTTTCCAAATAGAAGAACAATCTGTTCCAAGTAGTGAGATCCCTTTTATTCACATGAGACTCACAGGACAAGTGATGGCTAATGGCGACTGAAATCTCCCGGGAGACCTTCGGAAGCCACTGGCCTGTGTGTCTTAGCCTGTGTCCTTGGCTTTTGAGGAGGGCTTCCGTGCAGTTGTTTGCGGGGAAACTTTGCAAAAACAGAGAATGGGGGGGGGGGGTGCCAATACAAGGGCCTGTCACCAAGTTTGTCACCCTTGTGAGGGACTAGAGCGTAAGCCTGCCAGAACCTGCGGTGACCTGGTCCCAGCCTCGCAGGTGTCTCGCTGGGGGACAGGAGAGAGCCCTGGCCACTCAACCTGTCCCCCGGTCAAGAGTTTCCCTCTGGAACGTGCACCCCTTCTTTTTGCAACCCCAGACAAACACTAGGAGAGAGCATGTGAGGCAGCCAGGGGGCACTGGTGACAGGAAAGACGGGAGTCAAGTGGCATCTAGAAAAGCCCAGAAGTCATCCACCAGTCTCTTATCTTTCCTGGGTGTCTGAATGGTTTTTCTTAACACCTGTCTGTAAAAAGGTGACATTAATAAACACATTACCACCTGGATCGCCAGGAGCCCCGCGGGACTCCTGTCAGCGAAGAGCAGGACAGGTGGGCTCCGCAGAGGAGAAGGCTGCCTGGCCACTGTCATCATCACATCTGCGGCCGGGGTCCGCTCCTTCCCGGCAGGGGCTCCTTGCTCAGAGGGTAATTTTTGCTCGCACTGTTCCGTCAGTGCAACAGCTTTGTCCCTGATGTCATAGCAGTTTCTTTTAAATGCTTCCATGCAGAACCAGAGAAAGAGCTTCTCCCTCCTATTTCTCCACCTCCCTAAATTCCACTAAGGAAACATTCTCATTGAAACCACTGCCTCCACATTAAATTTCCCATTCATGTTCCAAGTCACTCAAATGCCGCGTCAACTTTCAAACCCAGTGTGTATCACAGTGACTCCAAATTTAATTGCTGTCTGTCAGGGTGTTTGCTGGGAACACAGATACGCCTGTCACTGGTTCTGTTATCCCGGAGGAGAGCAGGGTCCTCTGCGCAAGTCACAGCCCCGGTGCCGCCAGCCAGGCAGCGTGCTGGGTCCATTATCTGGAAACTCCCTGCAGTCACTTGTTTAAAAGAAACCTTTTTAAAACAACTTTTACAAATAAATGTAGTTGCAGCTGGAAGGTGCTAATGAGTTACCTCCAACTTTGCTTTCTCTGCTGATGGTTTTCAACCAGAGGTGATTTTTGTCCACAGGGGGCACTGTCCATCCCAACTGGGGAAAGAGAGTCGCGGGCAGGTACTGCCGACATCCAGTGGGTAGAAACCCGGGGGTGGGGTGGGGGTGCTGGGGAACATCCAACAGTGCCAGGCCAGCACCCCACAACCAAGGTGTCAGCCCAGCGCCAACAGTGCTGAGGCGAGAACCCCCTCTACTGTGTCTGTGAAATAAGGGCCCTGGCTTAGAAAATTCAGACTGAAAAGAGAAATATTCCTTCTTTCAGAAATATCAGTATCTCTCCTTTTCTTCCTGCACCCCCAAAATCCACTAAGGAAAGGTAGTTTTAAAAAATAGCAATAATGCTAAAGAATATTTTAAGACAAAATTACAGTTTCTGTTTAGCATTTAATCTTCAACTTCTGCCCAAATGAATATAACTATTTATGAGATTACAATTTTAACATGTATGCATATGTGTGTATGTTTATATTCTGGTTTCCATTTAAAAATCTCATGTTTATAGTCTATATTATTTTAATAGTGAATATTCCATTGTTTTAATACAGGTAAATTAAACCATTCCCTCTTTGTTTCTTTCCTTCATTTTTTAAAAAGAAACTTGGGCAAAAGTATGAGTTCTTTTCTGAAATCTGGCTTTGGAGATGTGGCTATGAAGCACTCTCAAATTATTTGACAATTAAAGCTATTTTCCAAGAGCTACTTTCAAAACATTACAAGAAATTGTTTAGGATGTAAATGTTTTCGTACAAGAACCATTTACTACTTGTGAGAAACATTCTCTTGGACATATTTTTTTTTTAATTAAAAAAACAGCCACCTATGCTTCTCTTCAGAACGTTCTAGAGCAGCACTGTGTCGCCTGGCGTGATGAAGATTCACGGGGTGAAACCCTGGCTCCCTCGAGCTGGGGCCACTGCCGCTGGGTCACGGGGGTCGATGTCATCTAGGATGTTGAAATTCACACAGCATCACAAAAAGGAGAATAGCATCTTGCTTAACAAATCAAGATGTAAAAGAGGCAAACACTGATGGAAGCAGTTAGAGCCATTTTTATGATGAGTCAGAAAACGCTTATTTCAACAGAAAGGAAAACCACTGGCGCTCAGCTGAACGGACCGAGGCTAGTCTGCCTGAAGTTCTTACTGTGTCCCAGTGTCCACGCGGGTCTTCCCGGGTTTCCAAAGCAGAGAGAATTACCACAGCCCGTGCCACTTCAAAGCACTCCCCAAGATGTTCTGCAATTTTCCAGAGGGCCCTGCGTGCTCACTTTTCTGAACTGAGTCGCTGCATCTTCTGCACATGCCCCGCTTCAGTTTCTGGTTTGTGACTGCAGACTGGACTCCTCTCCTAACTCCCTGCCACTCCACAGACACCCCGAAATGTGCCACCACCCATAGGTTGGGTGTCTGTCGCACCCTTTGGTGAAGATAGAGCAGACGTGACAAGCCATGCGAGCACATGGAAGCACAGTAAGTGTTGCAGTGAAGGAAAGGACCTTTGATCGCTGTACCACTGGTGATTTTTCCACGAGCATGTCTCCTGATACCATCCCAGACCCCCTTTCTCAGCAGCCGCTTCTTCCTTTGGGTCTCTCTCTCCCCTCTCCACCCGCCGCCCTCCCCCTGTCATCCCCCCCACCAAAGGAAAGGTGCAGGCAGGAATGAAGGCAAGTAGCCAGGCAGGCAGGGAGAGAGAGGAGGAAGAAGTATTCTATTTTATTTTCATTTAGTTGTTCACACTGGTTATTTCCCCCAGATCCGGGACTCAAACCCAGGGCTGTGTGGCCTGCGCTCTATTTGAGGTAATTGACCTAACCACTACTCTACCAGGGTGTGCCAGCAGGCTCTTATCTTGCTGTTCACCGCTTCCACCCGGTAGGTCCTAGATCATACCGAATTATACAGAGCAATTCAACTCTCGTCCCTCGTCCCGGGATTAATTCCAAGCTCTTTTGTGTCTCAAAAACAAGCAAACTGAAAAAGCCTTTCATGTAACTGGATCTACATTTCTAGAAAGCAGTTGCTGTTATTAATAGCAACTTCTTTTCCTTTCAAACATCTCGAGGAGCTTCGTGAACTTCCTTGAAAAGCCAGTTCTGACATGTTAGCGTGTATCTGTATCTGTATCTGTATCGGTACCGATATCAATACCTGTGTCTATACCCACGTGTCTGGTAAAGGAGCAGCTACTTAACTGGGTTGACATGCCTGGACCTTCAACTGCGGGGCAGGTTAGACTCATCCGTGTCCAGTGTTCTGCCTCAGTCTCCACTTCCTGTTCTTTATTTCTAAATTGTTCCACCTGACACATAAGGGGTTGCCTCCATCCGTTGTGCTGTCGCTGCCACCTCATGCGTCAGAGTTCGTCTCTCACTTAGCCTGTTGTACCTGGTCTGTGTGTATAAATGCCATCAAGCGTGGAGACCGTTATTGGCCATTGCTCTGGGGTCCCTGAGTGATGGCTCTCAGGCGCCTTCCTGAGTTGGTGCTATTTGTCTGGCTCTTGTTAGACTCCATGAAACAGTGATGACATTCTTCTGTAACCTCCAGTACCTCCTGGGAAGTAGATACTTTGTAATCTTGTCAACTGTTTTCCCTGATTCATTTGTTCCACAATTCACTGACTCAGCAAACATCCATTGCCTGCTCCCGGGTAAGAGGTGGGGACTCGGCAGCGGAATGACGTTCCTCGCCCTCCCTGAGTTTATTTTCAGTCGACGTGCGGGTTGGTGAAAGATTTTGGTGCTCAGTGTATGTCGGTGACACCAGGACAGCACCTTGTTTTCCGAAGTAAACTCGCGTTAGGGTTAAATGCTGTAGATGGAAGCACACTTCACCGAGTGACGTTTTCTTCGTCTCTGCACACAGCGCTCTCTTCCCCCAGCCGCATCTGCTCTCCGATCACGGTGGCTTGAGTGCGCGCTGCGAAAACTGCCTTCCTCGGAATAATTCTGTCTGCAGTGAAGAGCAGTCCATTTTAGCTTTTCAAGTTGTAGCTCTGAAATGTGAATTTCCTCTTCATTCTACTTGAGACACCAGATAGGTGTGTGTGTGTGTGTGTGTGTGTGTGTGTGTGTGTGTGTGTATTTAGGTATGTGTGTGTATATGTGTGTGTATATACGTGTGTGTATATATATATATGATGAAAAGTTAGAGGACAGTATTTGGCCATATCTCATTCTAAATAAACACAGTGTTTCTCCATGCATTGCACTTATGTAAATAAAATACCACTACACACCTTATGAATAAACTTTTCCATTTTAACAGCTATTGGTTACACTGTGCCCATTTTATAGTAGGAAGCTTACAAAGACAGCTAGAAAAATGGGTTAATATCATTACAATGAAGGCCATCCACTGAGAAAAAGCAAACAAAGGGATTCCCTTTTCTGCAAACATTCAGCATCTCGATAAGTGAATAAACACACACTGAAAAAATACTCCCAGAAGCAGTGTATTCTAAACATAACTTTCCTAAGGTACTCACTTAACTCGCCCTCTGAGATGTATAGTTCAACCACGCCAGTTCAGAGCAGTAAGAAAAAAGGCCATTTATCTAATCCAATTCCTTTGGAAAAAAAATACTTCGGCAATATTAAGAATCTTCAATTACCTAATTTAATAAAAGGGGTGATTTGTATTCTGTAGTCGGGAACATGTGATACTGATTATTTCTAATCCCTCAGAAGAGATCTGACACCCGGCTTTTGGTCCTGTATAGCATGAAATCACATATATTTTACCAAAAGAAGTAACAAGAATAATGGCCTCTGCAGTCTCCACTCATTTTATACTAACACACTGCAACATGGTTTTGCCCCAGGGCAGAGACATAGGGATTTTCTTGACTTCAAAAGAATGAAAAATTATCATCACTCTATCCAGCACCATTATAGACTTCAGAGACTTTGGCATGAAATATTCAGAAAGTTTATTTTAGAATTCAATATTTTAAAAGCCTGCTTTAAAACTATTACAGTGATTAGTGGCTCCGTTACTTGGACCCGTCCTTACTTTAAAAAGCCCTGTGTCATGGTTCATGCCCTCTGTTGTCTCAATAAATATAATTTGCATCAACCACAGAAGCTCCATAGATGAAACATATTGTTTCAGAATGTCCCCAGTCCCAAAGAGAAATCAGTTCTCCTTTCAAACACATGTTTAAAATAAGCATTACTTGGTGCACCCTGGTGGAGTAGTGACTCGCATGCAGTCCTCAGACCTCCCAAGGACCTGGGTTCATGTCCAAGATAAACTATATAAAATAAATTACTTTTTTAAATGCTACTTTCTCCTCTCTCTTCTTCCTACCTGGCTACTCACCTTCATTCCTGCCTGTACCTTTCCTTTACAATAAACATTGCTTTTACTGGTAAGGGTTGAATGTGTGGCTGATGTCGTGACTTTTCCCTCCTGACGTGCTGTCTTACCCATCCATGTAAGGAGGCCATTTCTCTGTTCCCGGTTCAGGGAGCAAAGCCCCTTGTCTCTGTGGTTCTGGGAACACACAGGGACAACCCATTGAAGTCAGTCACTCCCTTCGCTGACCAGCCAGAAGCTCACATCTTCACCACCCAGAAAAACTTATCAGGGGTTTGTGAGAGTTTAGCAGAACTTTCAAGACCATGAGGAAGCCAGTGAGAACTTCTGGAACTGCATAGAAGGATGTGGGAATTGCAACACACTCACTTCTCTCCGGTGTGCACTATTTACATAGGAGGGCCATTTGGAAGAGGGTAGAGAGCCTAGTTTTGGAATTTCTTAATCCTGATGTGAGTTCCAAGTCTGCTACTTACAGGCAGCTTGAGCTTGCAAAATTGCTGAACCTTTTTCAGCTCGTTGTCTCCATCTATGAAATGGACCTGTCCCAGCTTCGGCGCACAGATTGCTAGACAAGGACTGTCAGAGCAGTGTGATACAGGGTGTCACTCTTTGCTCTAATTGTCATTATTTATTCCCCAGATGTTCTTCTTAGCTCTGCTCATTTATCCACGTATCCACTGGGCAATGCAAGCTTGGCGCACAGAAAGAACTTGCAGGATGACTGGAAAACCCATAATTCCTTCTTTCCTTAAATAGTCCTTGCATGTGGCTTCATGCCTTCCCATGCTGAATGCATTATTTCTGTAGGTTTTAACAAATACATTCTCCTTTCTCACCTGATGTATTATGAATGTCGGAACACAAGAGGCTCAATTCAACCTTCAGGTAAAACAGGTGTCTCTCATGGTAAACGTGAAGAAATGAGAATTCAGACCCACTCTTGATTGATCGTGCTAATAAAAATAAGCTGGAAATAATTTTTGGTTTCATTTTCCAGGGAAGTAGATCAAGACTCAGATGGTCATGTCAGCTTTGAGGACTTCAAGTATGCCATGAACTATGGACAGTATGAAGCCTAACTACTGTAAAGTATTTGGGGCAGCTTCTGGGGAGGCCAAGAGATCGTCATGGATTTATATGTCCAACTACTAATGACATAATGCTGCACACATGTCATTAAACTCTGAATCATTGTTTTCAGATGTCCGTAGTTACTTGGCGCTCAGCATCCTAAAGGTGGTCATTACAGGTATGTTCTGCCATCTGACTAGCATCCCTGAGACAGGCCACTGCTGCCAGCACTGGGAGGGCCCAGCCCTTCCGCCTCATTATCAGTCCCCCACCCTCACCCCACATTGCAGGTCAGGGTGCTCCACTCACCTGGGGGCTCCCCGATTCTCGTCGGTTCCTGATACCTGGAGTGGAGTAGCTTTTTCTTATGGGGTACCAGTTTCCTGCATGACTTCAATGCTGGTTGAACTCAGAATGGTACCCACATGTCCTGAGTGCTTACTAAGTGCCAAGTAAGGAGCAAGGTGCTGGGAAAATGGACTTCAGGCTTCTCTAAGAGAATGTGTCCAGAGCCTAAAGCATCACTAAAAGTCAAGTCAAAATGTAAATCTGTAAAATAGGAACATTCAGCAAAAATTCTAACAAGTTATTAGCAAATAAACATCATAAAAGTAAGGTCTTAAACAGTCCTGATAAAAGAAGCCCATGGAGATAAAACAGCTAACCTCAATTTGACATTCTGGTTGGAATCCTGGAATAGAAAAAAAATACTGCATGTAAACACTAATGAAATACGGACTTTAGTTGATAATACACTATCAGTAGCAGTTCATTAACTGTAAAAATGTACAATACTCACACAAAATGTTAATAATAGGGGAAACTGTGCAAGGAGCATAGGGGCACTCTGTGCTTTTCATGATTTTTCTGTGAAACTAGTTCAAAATTAAAACTTGATCTATAAATACATTTTTTAAAATACATTATTAAAAATTTCAAACTAGCACCTGAAAATGAAAAATTTGAAGATCATTAAGAAGCACACATGACATGTAAGTTCAAAAACAAAGTTGATCAGTGGTTTCATTGATTATCATGTGTGTTTTCATGACAAATTGTCCCAGCTGATGAGAAGCCCTCTCTGAGCACAGCTGGAGTTTTTTCATCATAAGTTTTTTATCATAAATTCCATTGAGTCATTGGTCCTTCTCTCAATACCTACATTATACTAATTTTCAATTTTTTAAGTATAAAAATTAGAGTGATTCATTACCAAAGTGCCAATATTTCAGTAATTGCCAGAATGCCAACACCTTGGACTGTGATCACTAAATGAACCTCATTTCTCCTGGGGAACATGGCAAGTGGAAGGGAGGGGTCACATCCTCCTGCAGGTGTGGGAGCAAGAGGCCAGACTGGAACAGCTTTGGGGCAACTCCTTTGACCCTGGATTCATTCAGGCTGTTTTTTTGGTCTTAATGACAGAAATCTACCCAAACTAATGTAGATGAAAAGGGAACTTACTGGAAAATAGTAAGTTAGTTCATGGAATCTACCATAGGCAGGGAGAACCAGTGGTACAGCTTGGTTACCAGAATAGCCAGAACCAGAAAACGCCTCTAAACTCTGCCTCTCTCCTAATCTTTTGTTAGCCCCACACCGTTCTCACAGGAAATGGCCTGTGATCTGTTCAGTTCCAAGTTCAGGGATGCCCCAAAGGGACTCTGATTGGGCTTTGGATCAGTTAAGTCTAATTCACCTGGAGGGAACAGCCATGTACATTGGACACTCACCTAGGTATGCCGTGCTGGTTACAGAGTGGGGAAATTGGTAAGAGCCAAGAAGACATTACATTTTCTTTCTTAGAAGAAAGCAATATGGCTGGCACCTAGGCTAGGAGGGAGGACAACCTGAGGATTTGCTGCTTACGAGGCCCAGGCTCTCAGAGCAAAGACCACAAGAAAGAGAGGAGAGGAGAAGCTACTTATGTCACCTTCGTCTCCTCCTCACTTTTCCTGGGCCCATTCCAAGTTCTCATCCCTTAAGCGTTCTCCCCTCATTTCTCATTTCCAGGCCACAGGATTCTGTCTGTGCATTGACCTTGTTGGTCTGCCCTCCGATGAGTGGTCCCAAGGCAGGCATCTGCACAAGTTGATCAGCTTGGAAAACAGCAAGAGAGAGTGAGTGAGACTTGGCAGCTCTCCTCTTAGAGGCTAAGTGAGTGGGTATGACTCAGAAGCAAGTGGCAAACATGTTTTCCACAGCATGGCTTGAAAACCACGGCAACTGGTTGTCAAGAGAAGGAGCAAGAAAGGAGCCAGAGACACGCTATGGAACTTGATTTTTGGTTAAAACGTGTGCATTCGGCCCATTCATAACCCTTTGGGTCCTACGAGGTAACACCATATCCGTCCAGTAAATATTCCTGCTCAAGCCAGCTGGAGCTGCTTTCTGCTGCTTGAAATCAAGAATCGTGTTAGGAGCAGAGCGCCAAAGCTGGCCCTAGGTAACACGACGTTTGCTAGGGCAGCAGAGAAAATTCTTCTAAAGAAACTAAGAAGTAGTTGAAGATGGAAGAGGAAACTGTTGTCACTTCTCTCTCCTAAGACCCTGCCTCTCACTATGATCAGCTCTAATCTTCCTCAGTAGCCACATTGCTCAAAAACATCACCAATGACCCACCGGTGGCCAGTCCCACCAGACCCTCTCAGACTGAACTTGTCCCAGCTCCTGATTTGTATGACAGCCATGCCTTTGAAATTCTTCTCTCTCTAGCTTCCATGACATGGCGCTCTCAGAGTATTTCTGTGCCCATTATCCTTTGCTGCCTTTTTCTTTTTCCTCTCCTGCAACCATCCCAGAAGTATTAGTATTCTCCAAGGTCCTGTAATTGGTCAATCTTCTTGATCAATACATTCTCCAAAGATGATTTCATCCACTGTCAAGATTACAGCTATCACCTTCATGGCTATGACTCTACAAACTAATCTTTATCTTTAGTCTTGACCTCTGCTCAACCCCAGACCTGTGTTTTCATTTGCTTGTTGGGACATTTCCACCTCAATACAAACTCATTGAACTAAATTCAGACTCATTGTTTCCTTTAATGATCAAAATTGCTTTCTCATTCTGTGTTTCCTATTTCTGTGCATGGCAGCCACACCATTCCCTCACCCCAAGCTATCATCCAAGACAGCTGCCTGAGAGTTCTTTTCCAGTCTCACCCATCCTCCATTGCTCTGATATCCAGTCACTGAATCCTGTTGCCTTTATGTCTATAGAAATCTTCATGACATTTTCTTCCATACCATCATATTCTCCCCACCCCTCCTCTTTTTCCCACTCCAGTCCTTCACCCAGCCGTTTGTTCTATGTATTCATATAAAGATGAGTACAGGATGTACAGAGAAGTAAGAACTAGACCCTGCTGTCAAGAAATTTAGTCTAGCATGTCAATTATCTTCCCAAAGACAGACAAAATTATTTTTCCTCTGCTCAAAAGCTTTTGGTAGATACCTCTTCTATCGGATAATGTCAAAACCCCAAATATTACATTCAGAGCACTTTATAATCTGGTCTGAATTTTATGTTCACCTTTATGTTTCACAGCTACCTCTATCATCCCATCCCACAACCAGGTAACTCACATATGCACACAATTCAGTAGCCTAAAAACACCAAAACAGTGACAAGATCTTTGCCCCAAAGGGAAAAGTAAAAGCCTTGCAAAAGCCTTGCAACTAACACACAAGTTGATAATAGGATTCTGCAATCACAAAATAATAAAATTCAATTGAAAATCACCTTCATCCTAATATTTTCCCCCTCACAGTTGTCACTGTCAAAAAGGGATAAGAAGGATTAATTGTGCTTGTCATTTTGTATTTATTTAATTGTATTCCTGAAAATGTATTGAGAGAGATGTCAATCAACCTCTTTTATAAAAGAGAAAACAATCTCAGAGTCTAACTCAGCTCAAACCAAGTGAGGAGAAGAATGGAGGGTATCACGGTGCTGACTCACACCTGTCGGCCTGACTAGACACAAATGCCTTCTGTGAAGTTACATGGTCCTCAGTGGGGAAATCGTGTGACATCGGCTCATCATTGATGTTTAAACTTGATTTCTGACCCAACGTGAGTTTCTCCAGACTCACTGACCACCCTCGGTGAAGATTCCAGCACAGAATAGGTATTAAATATTCATTCCCTCTTTACACATCAGCAAGCTCCACTCAAATTACATTAGGTTATTAATCACAACCACTTTCAAAAGACAAAGATTTGCCACCAAAGATAATTTTTTTAAATATGCTGTGGTGGCTAATGGGAATTTTCAGAGGAGTTCTAGGTAGGCACCGAGGAGTGGAATCATTTTTGAAAGAGATGTACATTCTCATTGGTAACACTCGCATGTGTGTAAATTCTAAACAGTGTGTTTTACTTATCACACTACTCAGTGTTCACACTTCACTGCGGAATTGTACATAGGGTTAATAAAAAACAAGACAGCTGTGCCTTGTTGGAGTAACAGTTGGGTCCGCCTCCTGCGGCCGGCTCAGTCCACACACATTCCAAGGACATGGATTCATGTCACGGGCCAGAGGAAACAAGCAAGACAACTAAATGAAATAATCAGGTGCTCCTTCCTCCTCTTTCCTCTTGCCTACCTGCCTGCTGACACTCCTTCCCGCCTGCACCTTTGCTTAAAAAAAAAAAAAAATTGGTTATTTTCATTTATCTTTACTTGAAACTCTTGAGAAATCTGTTCAGAACTGCAGAATTAGTTCAAACACACACGAATTGAAACTTAAGGACATTAAAGATAGCAGCTCACAAAGTGCCCTTCCTTACAAAACAAATTTAAATAGGTTTGGCCACATGCATTGAAAGGTGGCCTATAACAATTTAATATAATAAAATATGGGGTGTTCAATCTAAATTTCTCTTAGACTGCTAAATTGGCAAAATACTCAGAAACGGGGATCAAAAAGAACATTATTCTAACTTCACTGAAAATGCAGATTAATTTCTATGAAAACATAAACTGAAATCCAAATATACTCCCTATTTTATGGTTTACTGATTCTCCGAAGGGGGGGAAAAAAAAACTTCAAAAGAGAGCAAAACAGTTAAGTTTGCTATGGTGTGTGACTTTAGAAGAACAATTTTAATAATAAAGAATTAATAGAAAAACCTTGCCCAGTGGCCTGTAAATACAGCCCAAGTATTATCATAGCAATCGCTGTAACAGCAGCCAGGCTTGGTTATCTTCTTTTTAAAGAAGGAAGATAACCTTGATTTAAAATGATGCTTCTTAGGTCAAACATGACAGAACTTGCTTGAATCAATTTATTTACCAAGCGTCCTACTGCTCTTTGTACCAGATGGCTTGTGGGACAAGCTGTGTTCTTTTCTGTCTTTATTTTTCTCTCCTTCTTTCCTTCCCTCTCTCCCTCCCTCCTCCTCTTCCTTTCATTCTTCCTTTGTTTCTACTACTCCTTTAACAACCATAAGTAGAATTACATGCATTGAGCCATCCACGGCTCAATCTGACCTGTTTTTTGGCTGATTATCCACTTTATCGTTAGCTTTTCCCCCCCTTATTACAAATGGAAACCAAAACTCTAGGATGCTCTATGCCTTTAATCAATATGGAAACATGTTGACCGTTATTTCTCAAACACATCTTCTACCACATTCTTGAAGAGAATGCGCTCTCAGACTCCAATGATGAATGTTCTATTGATGATATTATCGGCTATATCTCCCATTCTCTGTTCCCCTCCTCCTTTTCTACCTTCTTCTCCTTCTCTCAGTTTCACTTTTAGACAGTAATTTCTATTCATCCCTTGCTAATGGGAATGCAAAATGGTTAATCACTTCAGAGGACAATTTCCAGCCATCCAGCAGTCATGCTTCTTCATATTTACACAAATGACTTGAAAACTTCTCTCCATACAAAAGTTTGCACAAGAAAGTTTACAGTTTTATTCATAATCACCCCAAACGATAAGCAACTAAGCTGTCTTTCAGGCGATGAGTAGATGAAATGTGCTACATACAGTCATACAATGGAATCACCATCCAGCAATAAAAAGAAGTGAACTATCAAGTCCCCAAAAGACATGGAGGAACCTTATATCCTTAGATCCAAGTAAAAGAAGTGAGTGAAAAGAAGACTACATACTATGTAGTATAAATAGAACATTCTGGAAAAGACAAAATTAAGATCAGGGCTTGTCAGGGTTTTTGTGGGAGTGCGGAGGGGGAGAAGGGTCTTACATGTGAAGCACAGGGAATGCTTTTGCAGCGTGATGAAATACATTCAGATGAGCCTTGGAAGGTCTCATAGTGTCCCAAAGTGAAGAAATGAACAATAATAAAAGCAAAGTCCTGCTTTACCAGGAATACGCCAAAGGGAAACAAGAACCAACAATTTGAACAACAAATTAAGGGTGATAATCCAAAGTATAAAACAAATATCCATAAGTCCATATTGACTTTTCTCTTAAATGACTGAATAAATGAATGGAAGAGTAAGAACAAATCTCCCTTGCAGAAAAAATTCCAAATAAATTTTGTAGATCTTCTGTCTTCAGAGAAGGAGAGCAGAATTCTTCATTCCTTCAGTGTAGACTGCATCAGTGACTTTCTTCTACAGAACACAGTGGTTGGGTCAATCACCTCCGAAGGAGCACAGGCCACATACCCCTGGGTCTGAGTCCACTAAATAAAATAAAATTTAAGAGTTCTTAAAAAAAAAAAAAAAAAAAAAAAAAGAATACAGTATGGAAGGAAGGAAAGATGACAGTGGAGAAACTAGACAATCACATCAGCCAGGTGATCAAGGTCATTGTCAACAGTGGTAAATCATGTCAATACTAAGTACTCTTGATGGAATGTGATGAAAAGACACTATATCTCTCTGCTTCCTGCCCTACACCCACACCCCGGTTTAATCATGAGAAAAACATCATGTAAATTCCAATTCAGTGACAGTCTGCAATGTTTCAATAATTGACCAGTAAGCCTCAAATGGTCAAGGTCATTGAAAACGAGGAATGTGTTACTAAATGGAAGAAAAATTTTGTACATCCTACATCCTACAAAGGGTTAATGTCCAAAATATATAAAGAGCTGATAAACCTCAAGAACAAAAAAAAAAAAAACAACACATACCCCAAATAGAAAATGAGCAGAAGATCTTAATAGACATTTCTTCAAAGAAGCCATATAGGCACATGAAAAGAAGTTCATTACCTCTTGTTATTAGGAAGCAAGTCAAAACAACAATGAAAGATCACCTCATACCTGTAAGAATTGTTATTGCGAACAAACAAGTGTTGTGAGAATGTGGAAAGAAGAAAATCCTTTTACACTGTTATTGGGAGTACAAATTGGTGCAGCCATTGTGGAAAACTGGAGATTCCTCAAAAAAATTAAAAATAGAAATGCCGTATGATCTAGTTAGCCCACTTCTGGGTATTTACAATAGGAAGACACTGATTTTCAAAGATATATGACCCCCAGGTTTATCACAGCATTTTTCACAATAGCCAAGCAACCTAAGTGCCCATAGGCAGATAATTGAATAAAGAAGATGTGGCCTTTATACACATAAGATGCTACTCAGCTATAGAAAAAAGATGGAATCCTGCCATTTGCAGCAACATAGATTTACCTAATGGGCATTAAGCTAAGTGAAATAAGTCAGAGAAAGACACTGTATTATGTCACTCGTGGAAGAGTCTTTCACTCAGTTCACAAAACTAATGAGTAAATAAAATGAAACAAAAATAAACTCAGGCTACAAGAACAAAAAGAGGGGTTATCGAAAGAGAAGGCAGAATGGGGGGTTGGCAAATAGGGTCGAAGGGTCCAAGTGTATGGTGAAGGGTGGAAACTGGACTTCTGGTGGTGAACATAATGGCGTAAATCAAAGATGTTGATTTCTAATTCTATACACCTGAACTCTATGTGATGTACTTGAATTAAAAATATTTTTTTTAATTGTGGCTGTGTTTACCAATTACCTGTATACCTGTATCTCTCTCTCTGTCTTTCTCTCTCTCTCTGTCTCTCTCTGTCTCTCTCTCTGTCTCTCTCTCTCTCTCTCTCTCTCTCTCTCTCTCTGTCTCTCTGTCTCTCTGTCTCTCTCTCTCTCTCTCTCTCTCTCTCTGTCTCTCTCTCTCTCTCTCACACACACACGCACACACACACACGGAATGCCTGAGAAACTGCCACACCCAAGAGAGGCTTGAAGGGACGTGATAACTCAATGTAATGTGACAGCTGAGTCGAGATCTGGAACAGGAAAAAGACATTATATAAAAATCCAGGAAATCTCCATCAAGTATGGACTTCAGTAAATATTAAAGTATCAATATTGTCTCATTATTCATGACAAACAGACCATGTACAATAACCTACGGTCTTAAGAATAGAGGATGCTGAGTGAGGAGCTAAGGGAAAACTGCACTATCTTCACAGTTTTTCTATAAATCTGAAACTTTTCTAAATGGAAAAGCTTATTTTTAAAAAATTTCACGTCTTTCTGTATGGTTGAAGTTATAGCCTTTGCCACTACTTAAATTTTCAATAAAAGTTTAGGTGTCGATTTAAAAATATGCACAAAAGGCACATAGCTTTTGTCATGGGATACATTAGCAAAAAACTTTGAAGGCCCCACTCGATGGCATCTTTACACGACTGTCTGAACTCCCAAGGAAGCCCACTGGGGTCAGGCCTTTACCGTAGTGAAAGGTGTTCACAGCCCATTAAATGATTTGGGTTGATTTCTGACAAAGTAGAAACTGCGTATATTTTAAAGTATCTGCCTTTGAATTGCACTTGAGAAGCTTCAAAAACCAAAAGAAAAAAAAAGAAAACCAACCCCATCTTTCCTATTAGACTGATTTAATATTCATTTCAAGGAAAGAAATCCCTTAGATTTGGACCTATTGAAAAGAAATCCCTTTGTATGTCTTTTGAACTTCATAATGTCTTAGAAATGTACTGAGAAAAAACTCCCAAGTTGCCATTCATCCACAAAGATGTGCTTCCTAGATTCTCCCTGTGTCTGTTCTCAAAAAGTCTGTTGATACAGCCAAGACATAGAAACAAACTAAATGTCCATCACTGGATGAATGGATTAGTATATATGCCTAATGGAATAGTATTCATCCATGACAAAGGAAATCCTGCCGTTTGAGCCAACATGGATTTTTTAATAATAGTTTTATTATTTTTTGTTTACATTGTTATATTCATTTTAGGGCATTAAAATCACACTCAGTCTGTGAATATCTCACACCACACTCGCCAGCAGGGTCCTTTACTGCCACCTTGTTCCTGCCTTCCTTCTCTCCTCTCTCCCAACCCCGGGGTCACCACCGTCTTATACCCTGTGAGTTTCGTTGGAGTTTGTCTATTTGTTTATTTTGTTTCTTTATATTCTACATAGGAGTGAAACCATCCTGTGCTTCTCTTTTTCTTTTCAATTAATTTCATTTTACGTGATTCCCTCCAGTTCCATCCAGATTGTTGCAGAGGGCACAATATTGCCTTTTTTCAGTTGCATAGAATTTCATTGAATATATAGAGCATAGTTGCTTTACCAATCATCTGTTGATGGGCACTTAGGAGGCTACAATATCTTAGCTATTGTGAATTGTGTTGCTATGAACATCTGGGTGCAGATATATTATATTAGAGTTTTTATATTCTCTATGTATATACCCAGAAATGGTACTACTGACTTGAATGGTAGATCCATCTTGATTTTTTTTTTTTTTTTTGAGAAATCTCCATACTGTTTTCCAAAGTAGTTGCAGTAATCTGCATTTCCACCAATGTGTAAGGGAGCATGGATGGATCTTAAGGGCATTATGCTAAGTGAAATGAGTCAAGCAGAGAGAGACAATAAAGATATGATCTCACTTACAAGTGAAATCTAAAGATGTCAAGTTCATAAAAGCAGAGAGTCAGGGTGTCCAGGAGTGCAGGTGGGGGGACTTAGGGAGAGGTCGATCACAGGGCATAAGCTTCCAGTTATCATATGAACGAGTTCTGGGGCTCTAATGTATACATTGGTGACTCTAGTCAACAATACTTCATTACATGCTTGAAAGTTGCTAAGAGAATGGATCTAAATGTTCTCACTATAATTTTTAAGAAGGGAATTAAATGAAGTGATGGAAGTATGAACTAACCTTACTGTGGTAGTCATTTTGCAGTCCATACATGTATCATATCATAACCTTGTGCTCCTCAAATGTACATAGTGTTACAAGTCAATTGTATCTCAGTAAATCTGGGGAGCAAAGGTCTGCGCTGGAATGGCACACACCAGCATACCTGACTAGCTCTCCATTGTGCTCTCTGCACAGTGGCGCCTGGACCTCAGCTTGGCGCTGCTCCGTAGCCATGGAAACCAGCATGGTCACTGTGAGATTACTCAGGGACAAGTTTGGTTTTACAAAATTTATATTCGTTAAAGTGATAGTGGTGCCTTAGTCCATGAACTGGGACTTATACACAATGAACACTTATTTCTTGCTCTTCTGGAGGCTGGAAGACTGAGACCCTGGGTCTGGCAGATTCCATGTCTAGGGAGAGGCTGCTTCCTTACAGGTGTTCATCTACTCACTCTAACCACCTGGCAGAAGGGCCAAGGGAGCTTTCCAAAGCTTCCTTCTAGGACACTAATTCCATTTATGAAAGTCCTGCTGTTATTCCTAATCATCTCCTAAAGACCCCACCTTTTAATACCATCACCGCCGGGAGTTAGGATTTCAACATTTGAATTTTGAAAGGGACATAAATATTCGGACCATGACAAATGGTGAAAAGACTAGTTCTTCTTAAGCTTGTATCTCATATACAGCCGTTAATTCCTAAGTCCTAAATTTTTAATAAATCACTTTAAATTGACATAATTCTGTTATATTTCCCTAAGTTTTAACTGCATAGATAATTAATACAACTCTATATTCAGTTATATTTTCTTCCTTCTTCCCTTCCTTTCTTCCCTCCTTCCTTCTCTTTTGCTTTACTGCTGACACCAGGTCAAGAACCCAGGTCCATAGGCTTTATATCATTTGCAATTTGACAGCCTGAGCCACAGGGGTACACCCCAGCTATCTTTCCTTGGTTGGTCTTTCTAAAGATTTATCCATTTTTCAAAACATTAACTTTCCAAAACTTTCTTTTTTTTTTCATTATTTATGTCCATATTATTATGTTTTCTTCTTTCTTGTTTTTTAGCTAAGGATAAGAGCATTGATTTTTAGCCTTTTTTTCCTTATATTTAAGGCTATCAATGTCCTCTGAGCACTGCTTTAGCTGCATCTCAAGTGTTGATATGTCTTGTCTTCATTGTCATTATCTGAAAAATATTTTCTAATTTCTGTTGTACTTTCTTCTTTGATGCATCGTTATTCAGTAATGAACTGCTAAATATTCAAAAGTTGCAGCTTTTCTAGTTTTCATATTGATGTCTAGTAAATTCCATTGTGGTCAGAGGACTTTTTTTTTTTTTTAATATTTCCAAGTCCTTGAATAAATTCTCTTTTCAGTCCTTCAATTATCTAGTGAGCAAATTATTTTCCTTTGCATTTAACTATTTAAGTACAATTAATTAAACTATAATCTGATAAGTTGATTCTCTCAAATGTTCTGATACTACTTGTAAACTTGGATTTCAATTCAAAATCATAAATATAAACCAACTTGATATTTTAAATTGCAGTGACAAAGTGAATCTGTTCATCATTCTAAAGCTATGCTATCTAATGTGGTAGCCACCAACACATGTGGCTATTTAAATTTAACTTTTAACTAATGAGAAATAAAATTAACATTTTGGTTTTTCACTGAATAGCCATCTCCCATGCCTTATTTCTTTTTTTTTTTTTTTAAGGAAAGGTGCAGACAGGAATGAAGGTGAGCAGAAGCAGGCAGGCAGGAAGAGAGAGGAGGAAGGATTTTATTTATTTAGTTCATCTTGGCAGCGGGACATGAACCCCAGACCTTGGGATGTATGTGGGCTGTGCCCAACCCCTACTTCACCAGGGCGAGCCTTTTGCCATATTGCAAATGCTCAGTCACTACGTGTGTTTGGTGGCTACCATAATGAACAATGCAGAATAGAACGTTTCCATCATTATACAATCTTCTAGTGAACAGTGCTCCCTAGACATTCCTGATGGGTGGTGTTCAGTCTTTAGATTGGCTGTGCTGGAGCCCTGATCCAGGTCCAGTCAGGTAACAGAGTTGTGAGCACCAGGTAGCAGAGTCGGCCACAATGCTGGTGAACACCAGCAACAATTACCCACATGAGGGAGATATTGTGAGAACTCTTTAGAAAGTAGTTGAGGAAGAGACAAACATCCTGTAACAATGACCTGGTCACCATGCAAGGCCCCACACCTCTGGTGTAATACCTCTCCTATCTTCTCCAGAAGATTCATCATACTTTCTTCTGAAGCCCAATGGCTTCAGAGTTTTCCCCATGCTTTAGCATGATTGGTACATTTCCATGTCTGTCTCCAGCTCTACATTATGAACATCCCCAAAGCTAGGATATGTGTCGTTTTTATCTTTGTGTCCTTAGTACCCTGAGCCTGCCACCTGACAGATTGGAATACAGTGATGAATGAGAGGGAAAGTTCTTTGAGAGTCAGTGTGCTGTGGAGCTAAGAACTAGATCTGAATCCTACTCTCTACTTGATCTTTCTCTCTTGTGCACTTTGGAAAGTCAACCACTTTTATTGGCACTCAATTTCCTTTTCCCCATCAATTTCAATGAGGATGTGGATTTAGAGAAGGTTTCTCATTGCCTGTTCTACATAAATAAGTGTTTATGAGCAAAGGATGCCATAGTCAAGGGAGCTAGGGAAATACTTGGTCAAAGATGATAAATGGGACTCCAAGGAGTGGGAAGAATGTACAGAGCTTCTCAAAGTTACTTGATTGACCATGGAACCGTGTGTGTGTGTGTGTGTGTGTGTGTGTGTGTGTGTGTGTGTGTCTAAAGAGAGATCCATCAATGAACTAATGTTCTATGGACCACACTTGTTGATAGCTGATCTCTAAGGGCTCTTCTAATTCCGTGTTTTTATAACATCTATGAAGGTATGACTCAGACTTGTAGTCTCCTGTGCCAGAGTTGGATACTAGTGTGACTGGGAACTCACAGAGACACATATTTACCTTCCACAACCTCCATTCCTGCTTCCCCATCTCCCCTTGCATCCGCTTTCCTGACCTCAGAGAAAGAATGGGAGAAACTCAACTTGAAATACCTGTCAAGAAGGGAGTAGCTGAGGAACATGCATTTGAGTTTGGACCTCTGACAGTGACATAATGTCAGTGCCAATCGAAAATAGCCCCTCTCTAAACATCGTAACGGAAGACAGGGATTTGATGCGATTTTAATTTAAAATTGATTTTCTCAGTTCTACCACATTTTTTTCATGATACCATAGGTGTCCTATTTAATATATGTAATTTGAGTCATAACTTAATATACCAGGCATTCATGCCCATGGTTTCTTAAAGCAGCCACAGATAATTAATGTTATGTTAATTTTTAAAAAGCAGTAATAAAATATTATACAGAATTCCTATTCCACATATTATGAATGAAGACTTTTTGTGTTCTGATGGGCCTGATACTTTCCAATGTAGCAGAAAGGCACCAAATCAGGTTGCATGACCAGGACATGTTTACAACAGGTAACAACAGCATTGTGGGATGGGAGGCAATGAACTTAATTTAATCTGAAGTGCCAGGAATAGCAATATTCTTTTTGCTCAAGAGTGAAACAACTCTCTCAGCTACCTCAGAAATAAAAAGTAGCCAAAACAAGTTTATGGCCAAGTTTGGTCCTATGCTGCACTAGATCACCACGGGCACTGGAACTTACTAGCATTGATTATAAAAATGGATTTGTATTGTATACCTGCCATAGGCAGACACTATTCTAAACACTTCACGTGCATTGTCACATTCAATTCTCTGGCAACTCTAAGAGGAAGGCAGAAATAATCAGAAAAGTGAGGGGCCTTTAGTAGTAAGTAGCAGACCTGGCATTTGAACCTGGGCATTCTGGCTCCTGAACCCATCCTCAAAATCTCAACAGGGAGAACAGAGCCCTGGCCTTCCAGGCTGAGCTCAAGGAAAGGTACTTCAGGTCTCTGGTCTCTCTAAAAGTGTTTCGAGTATTGCTAACAATGGTCTCATTTGCCTGCATCTTCGAGGTCACCCAGGGTCTTGCAGTGACCCCATCGGCACCCCAATAGACTGTTATATGGTGTGAGTGTAGTGTTCCAGAGCAGCCAGTCACACTGACTATTTGCGATGACCACAGTCACACACTCATCTAAAAGGCCACTTTGTTTTCATGAAGCCAATATCACCAGGGAATGATGACCTAGAAACTATCAGCCACTCACCCTGCTGCCCCTCCTCCTCTACACACCCCATACACGTTCTCCAGTCCCGGGGTCAGCTGTGCACTGGCCCAAGTCCTTGTGATTCTTTCTGAGGCCCCAATCATTTCTCACAGGAGACTGGCTTCCTTTCCCTACCTGTGCTGTGCTGAGCATTTTTCAAAGAGTAGAGCCTCCGTGTTCACTCCCTAGTATGCCCAGCCGTACAGTCAGGTGGGCAAGATGCACCCCAAGCTCACCCCCTCGGATCAATAGGAGGAAGAGGCTGTAACTCCGGGATTGCTGGACCCCAGCTGTCATGCCGCCATCTTGGCATCTCCACATGCCCTCATTGGCTTTGGCAGGCACATCCAAAGTCTGAAAAGCAAACATCATTTTTCTTCCAATCATTTGGTTTTGAAAATGGGAGAAATGATATGAAGTTGACTTTGCCAATGCCCTTTTTGTGCGGATTCGAAGTTCAATGTAGCCGTGATGTAAATATTAACTACATGCCAATTTTAGTTGTAAGTTTCTTGAGTTTGTTCCTTTGCAGAAGCAGTCAGGGGAGTGACTAAAAGCTTATTCATTTGCAGGGTTTTTTTTTTTCTTTTGGAAATGAACATGCTGGCACAATTTTAATTGGGTTTTAGTTGTTGTTGTTTTAATTCTCACAGTGATGGCTTGGCTATGTCTTTTGGGACTGCAGAAGGAAACTGGCATCTGGTGTTTGAAGATTCTGGGGATTTGCACCATATTTATGTGTAATAACTATACAGTAAATAAACAGAATGAATAATTAAGTAAATAATGAGTTTCCCGGAGAAGAGGACTCCTCTGAAGACTTGGATAGAAATTCTCACGTGGCTCTACCTCCCTCCTGGAGGGCGATTCCACACTGCCCCCGTGGAAACCAGCAAGGACATTTTTCAAGCCGAAATGGAGCACACCATTAATCAATGTGCTTTGATACAAACAAGATATTTTCTTCCAATTGCAAAGATGTTGGATTTATGTCTCGTAGATTTATCATTTTTACCCTAGAGAAATAGATTTGCTTCTTTAAAAATAAAATCCACGAGATTACATTTCATTCACAGTGTTACCCCGAGGGACTAAAACTTGAAATTCTAGGAATGTGAAGTATCTAGTGAAATTACATAAATGTGTGTTAATGCCTATATTAGCTAATAGAAGCTGTTCTTGCTTCTAGATGCAACTCAGACCAAAAGTAAATCTTCCCAGAGGTAAAACCACTGTGTAATTACGGTTTCTTTCAGATGTGTGTTCAGCCATTCAGTCATGTGTTTCTACTTGTTCATTCATCTCTACTCATTCATTCATGCAGCAAGTATTTACTTGAGCACATAGTCCATCCCAGGCATCACGCCAGGCTCTGGTGATACCAGACTCACTTAGATTCTCATCAGGGAGATAGCAATCAAATAATGGAATGTAAGTAAATGACAAGTATTCAAGCTCTACGAAGGAGAATGTATTCGTCTGGTAAGGCTGCCGTAACAAAATGGCAGGCTGGGTGGTTTAAGCAACAGAAATGCATTTGCTCACCATCGTGGAAGCTAGAAGTCTAAGACTGGGGTATCAGCACCTCTGGTTTCATCCGAGGTCTCTTCTCGTGGCTTGCACATGGTCACAATCTCATGGTATGTTCAGGTGATCTCTCTTCTGTGCACACACATGTCTGTGTCCAAATTGGATGACAGCCGATCCCATAGCTCATTTTAACATAATCGCCTCTTTAAAGGCCATATTTCCAAAGACAGTCACATTCTGAGTCCTGGGGTTAGAGCATCAACATAAGAATTGAGGGGGGAAACCAGTTCAGCACAGCAGAAGGATATCTGGTACAGACAGAGAAATGAATGGAGACAGGTCAGATACCTGAGCACAGACATAAGGTGGGATTGCTGAGGATTAAATGGGGATCTAAAGGATGGTGAAGAAAAACTAAACAAAGAGGAGGGGAAGGCCATTCTAGGGAAAGGGAAGAGTCCTCCAGTGGGGGTGCATGACCACTGAGGAGACCAAAGGGGAAAAAGCGGACCAGGGTGGCCGAGTAGGCGGAGCATGGCTTGAGGATGACAGTGACATTTAGAGGGGAGCCAGGTCACTTGTGGCCTTGTAGACCAGGGCAAGGAGTTCTTTTTCTCAAGAGCAACGAGAGACCATTGAAGGTTCAGAGGGAAGATACGAAATGATGAGATTTGCCTTTTGGAAATACCATCTGGATGAGTGTGGAGGACAGATGAGGGGGCTTCCACGGTTAATCTGGAGAGCGTGGGTCCAGGTGAGTGCTGCGGGCTTCCCAGCAAGAAGTGAAAATGACTTGGATTCCGAGGTGGGCTTGGATCAGAAAGGAACAAGTGGATTTAATAGCTCTATGGAGGTTAATGGATTCGATTAGGAAGGGCATTGGGTGGAAAGTGTGGGTGATGGATGAGATATGTGGACCCTGGGGGAGGGAGACAGTGACAAGGTTATCTCCTGGGTTTCTGGCTTCCGTCACTGGGTGCCTTTACCCAGGTGCATGTCGATGGGATTGTGAACACTGGAAAAGGCTCATCCTGAGTTGAGTTTTGATTACATTGACAAGAGTAGACATCGAAGGTCCCTGGTCTATTTGCTCCTCAACACAGATACCTGTTTCTCCTGCACAAGCTATTCTGCTTAACACTCTGGCAGGAGCTTATCCTTCACCACCACCCACCCTTCCTGCATCAGCCCAAGAGTCTGCTTCCTCAATGGCAAGACCTTCCTGCAGTCCTCAGACAAGGCTACAGTCTCTTTCATACACTCCTACATCTGTACTTTCCCTTCCCAACAACTGTGACAATTAAAATTACATAATCATTTGTTTAAATGTTGTTTCTCCCACGAGAATAGGAGAACACATACAGCACCTCATTTAAAATGGAATCTCTGAAGAATCCATTCAAATTAGCTTTACAGTTCTCCCCAAAGACTCTGCTTTAAAATAAATTGAATTGGAACATGTGACATAATATGCAAGCATAAAATTCATGTTAACTCGTTGGAAGGAAAAACTTCTCATAATAAGGAAACAATCTCACATGACTGAGTTAAAAATAGACATTCGATTATCAGTTTCAAAATTGAACCAAAATAGGGGGAGTTCTTATAATAATGATTTGGTGCTTTCCTCCCTAATGAAATGGACTTGCATTGTGTAATAAGTGACAGAAAGAGAATCCTTTGGACAAAAAAAAGCTACCAGACATGAGTTGCTTTCATAAATAGTGGGACAGCCAGGACGCGGCAGCCTTGGCGTGAAGGTTTTAGTGTGACAGCAGAGCAGAGCTGGGTGCCTTTGAAGGCCGCCCCTGTCTGTCTAATCCGAACAGCTGACTGACATTCTAGAACCAGACTCTCTGATTTCAAATCTAGGTTGGAAGCGAAAGCACCCTCCTTTGCTTTGTCTATAAACTATTAATTATGAGAGCACGCCTTCATGGAATTGTCGAGATGGTTAAATGAGTTCATTAGCATCCAGCATTTGTAACAGCGTTTGACACATAATAAGCACTCAACCAATGTTAACTATCATTATCAGCAAGACTCTTCCTAGGTACTTGGTCAGTAGATGACTGGATCATGAATGGGTGGATTGAAGACCAGGACAGGTAACATGGCAGGACATGAAACAAAAAAGTTCCCATTAATCTATATTGAGTGAGCTCAGAGCAAAAGCAAGGAACCCGAAGGGCACTGTGAAAAGGGGCTGGACCATTCTTCACATGAGCAAAATTCCAAGACCCTGGGTCCTGCTTGGATCAGCTTCTCTTGCGTGGTCACTTTTAGGCAGGTCTTAAGGAATTTCCATCAAGCCTTCCTCAATGATAAACCAAGTTGTTTGGTTCTTGACTTTAACAGAGGGGGAAACAAACAGAACCCAAACTCTCTCCCTTCATGAAAACTGACTGCACGCATCCCAGCCCACTGTGGATGTTTTATAGGTTTCATTAAAAAGTCTCTAAGTTCAGCCTGCGTTAAGCCATAAATTGATTCATTGTATTTATTCATTCTTGCCTGCGACACTGATGGGTTCCTACTGTGCGTCAGGCACTGTGACAGGTACGGAGTAGTCCCAAGTCAACTAAGAGATTATCTCTGTCTTCAGGGAAATGAAGAGACCCTAATACATTATGTACAGAGATTTTTAAAGAAATATTTAGGATAGGCCTACCTGATCAAAATAAAGCCAATGCAGAAGCTGTTTTCTAAACAAGGGCAGCGGATTATAAGAGATCGACCTCATGAAGCGCCGTCTGCCCCGGCTCTGTTGTCACACTAAAACCTTCACGCCAAGGCTGCCGCGTCCTGGCTGTCCCACTATTTATGAAAGCAACTCATGTCTGGTAGCTTCTTTTTGTCCAAAGGATTCTCTTTCTGTCACTTATTACACATTTCAAGGCCGTTTCATTAGGGAGGAATGCACCAAATCATTATTAAAAGAACTCCCCCTATTTTGGTTCAATTTTGAAACTGATAATCGAATGTCTATTTTTAACTCAGTCATGTGAGATTATTTGTTTCCTCATTATGAGAAGTTTTTCCTTCCAACGAGTTACCATGAATTTTATGCTCACGTATTATGTCACATGTTCCAATTCAATTTATTTTAAAGCAGAGTCTTTGGGGAGAACCGTAAAACTAATTTGAATGGATTCTTCAGAGATTCCATTTTAAATGAAGTGCTATAAAATTGGCAAAGTGAAAAAACGGGACTGAATTTTCTTCTTTGGCTCCACATCGGACTCAGAAATCTTGCTTTTTGACACTGCCAAGGGTTTTGATAGGCTATTTAATGCAGTTTCCTAACATTGATCTTGAACTTGACCATCTTCAGTTTGGTTTTTGAACTCAACATGGCTTCCTGTTATTTCCTTGGAAAAAAGCCGAGTTCTTTCTAAAGGAATAATGCGGTGCTTTAAGCTTCCTGCTGTCCCTGGTGGGGACAGTTTTCCTAACAGGTCTACAACATCTGATGGGAAATACAAGTCATGGTCCAGCATGAACCTTGACATACTTGCTGAACACACTTGCTGAGTGAGATGTGAAATAAACTGCACCCTGCCTTCTCTCACATTGTCCATTTTATAATTTTCTCTTCATCGTCGATGGATTTATAGCTTGAAGAAAGTGTGGGAATAATAGGTAAGAAGCCTAATGGCTTAATTTCCTGTCCTCTGCAGACCCAGAGGGGCGCCCATTGTTCTCAGAGGCAGCCAGCTCTGAGCTAATCAGAAACAGCCGTCCCAGGGTGGGCAAAGGAACCCCTGGCATTGGTTCATGTGATTCCACGCAATGATTTATGTCTGATTGCTCACGATCTAATGGAAAATACATAGAAAACACATGTCTAAAATTTCACCTTGAGACACACTTGTTTTCTTTGATGTATTTTTAAAAGGAAATTTTCTTCTACACTTATCTTTTCCCCTGAATTCCCTAAACAGCAGCTCTCATTCCTGTTGACCCAGCTCCTAAGCTAAAACAGCAGCGGCCTGGAGGGTCTTTGCCCCCTTTTCCTCTGCTGTCTTTGAGAGTAGCACCAAGTACTTGGAGTAGTCCCCTAAACTCAGGTGGGTTTAAAAAGAAGCACAGGGCTGCTGCGTGTGTTTTTGTTCTGATTACAAAGAAGATAATTGTGTGAAATGAGTGCATCTGTCCATCTGGCTTCAGCGTGAGAGAGGCTGGCTCAGGACTGACTTCCTGTTAGCCTGGGGCTCACAATTCTGGTGGGGACTCACGAAAGCTTTAATTCTCTTATTGGAAGAAAAATAAGTAGAATCATGACTAAATAATGAGTTCAGCCCAGACATTTGCTTTTATATCAATGTAGCCCTAAAATCAAGTCTAAAAGGAACTTTCCTGCTGTTTCTGGGAATGTAAATTGGTACAACCTCTTTGGAAAACCATAGAGAAATTCTTCCAAAAAAATTAAGATGAATCCAATCCCTCAATCCCACTTCTAGACAAATACCCAGAGGATACAAAAAACACTAATCAGAAAAAAATAAACAAATAAATACCTGCACCACTGTGTTCATCACAGCTCAATTCACAATAGTCAAGACATGGAAACAGCCTAAATGTCCATCCACAGATGATGGATAAAGAAGCTATGGTCTAGATACTGCATGGAATTCTGTGCAAATGGGAAAAAAAAAGACCAAATCATGCTCTTTGCATCTGCCCAGATGCACTGGAGGGATGGTGTTGAGAAATCAGTCAGAAAGAAAAATAGAAGTACAGGATGGTTTCATTCATTTGTTCAATATAATGACATGAAATAAATGAATGAACCCCTGCGAAATTCACAGGACACCAAATTGTTGATGCCAGAGGTGTCGAAAGCGGGAGGGAAGGAAGGAGGGAGGGAACAGAGGGACAGGAAAGGCACTAGGACTCTGGTGGTGGGTGTGGTGTGAAATACACACAGGTGTGATTTCAGTATCCTAAGATGTTCACAGCAGTGTAAGCAAAATAAGTAATAAAAGTATTACAAATAAATAAAAGAATGTTTTTAATGGAGGAAAGGGACAGACGCATGGAATCACTGGTGTCGAGGTTGTAGAGGATGCAGACACTTCCCAGCACTCTGGACAATGGACAATGGCCCGGACAGCCCCACAACAAAGATGATCGGGTTTAAAACAGCAGCAGGGCTGAGGCTGAGAAAGCTTGAGGTGAAGGTGGAGGAAGCCTGGGACTGATGAGGCTGACTGGAACCCACATCCAGCTCGCAGAGCCTCAGCCTCCTGGAGGGTGGCCTGCAGAAGGTACTGGCACCTTTGCCATGGAGCTCTGCTTACTCCTGACTCATTACTTGGAGAAGCTGAAGAAGGAGATTGGGCAGCTGCTGAGAAGCTGCAGGCCTGGCTTCTGCTTCAGGCAACAAGGTGGGACAGTAGATGAGTAACAAGGCATGTGCGCTTCTGTAAAGCATGGCCCCCCCCTACAGGAATGAATGGTTCCCTATAGCAAAGAGTGGTGCCCTCTAACAATGTATGTCATTCTATAACCAGCATGACACTCGGCAGTAATGCACAGCACCGTATAACAATGTGTGGCCTCTGATAGCAGTGAATGGAACCCTATAGAAGTGCATGGCACTGTAGCAATGCTTGGTTCCCTACAGCAAAGAGTGGTGCCCTCTAGCAATGCGTATCATACTGTGGCATGCATGATAATCCATAATAATGCCCATCAGCCTATTGTAATGTACATCACCTTACAGCAATGCATGATATCTTAATAGCAAAGCATGCACCCTATAGCAATACTTGGGGTCCTACAGCAGTGCATGGCACCCTATGGCAATGCACATGACCATATTGCAATGCACATCATCTTACAGCAATGCATTCACCCTGAGGCAACACACCTCACCCGATAGCTATGCACACATGCCCTGCAGAGTCTTTAGAATGTAAAGGCTCCTGAACCTCATGCTAATTTATGTCATGGCCAACTCTAACTTGAAGCTGTGCAGGGAAGGGAATTTCAGGTAATGTAGTTGCAGAATAGCTAAGCTGACATGGTGCAAAGTCACCCCAGTAGAGCCCTGGAACTCTGCTCACTAGCACCTTCCACTTATGATGTGACTGTCCATCACCTCACTCCCAGCCTGTGTGCACTGACATTAGACTGGTGTTTCCATTGTCCTAATCCACAATCACCTAGGGTGACTTTGATAGTTTGGCATGAACATGCACTCTTTCTTTCAGAAATAGCGTCATGGACGGACACACAGCTGCCCAGAGCGACTACACATCCCAGCTTCCCTGCAGGTCAGTATGACCCTGTCACTCACTGTGTTACAGGACTGAGGGAGTGGACGAATGCTCCTCCGTGCACTCTTTCTCCTTCCCACCAGCCGGAACCCAAATATGGAGACAATCAACTTCAGCTTCCAAAATGACCAGAGCAGAGCTGCAAGAGGAAGAGATTCTGGAGGCTTTGTGGGCCAGCAAATCCTTACCTTAAGCATCCTTTTTATTAAGGAGTTCTGTGTGAGCATATTAGCCATTCAGATTGTAAATGGTAAGAGCCAGGTCAAATTCACTTAAGCAGAAAAGTGAATATATTTATTCCCATTTGGGTAAATTTAGGGCAAGAGTTTCAGGCATAGCTGGATTCAAGAGATGCCTCTGGGACTTTCCATTCATCGACATTGGCTTTATGCAAATTTTCAATGATGTTGACTTTGAGAAATTCCAGGCTTACTGTTTCCATATAACACACAAGCCAAGAGAAGACAGGAGCTTCTCTCTTATAACGTGTGTTTTTAATTATGCAGAGTGAGTGCTGACTGATCCTGCCGAGGTGACAGGTTCACCCATGAACCAACTGCTTTGTGCCCCAGAGGAAGGGAGACTGGAATGAATTTGTAAGATCAGTCACTGTTGCAGTCTGGGAGGGAGGTAAAGCCACATCACCAGCGTGAAAACAGTGCCAAGGAAGAGGTAATGTCAGGAGGCATCGGTTGGGATTCTGGGGAAGAAAAATCCTTCTCAACTTGGGTAGTTAGGAATGACTTCGCAGCAGGTGTGGGATTTGAACTAGCGTTGAAAGACTTAGAGTTTAAAAACAGATAAAGAAGAAAATGCTATACTTTCATGCTTGTTTTCAAAGGCTCCAACAGGCTCAGTTACCTCCATAGGATGGAAAGGATAGTGGTGTTTTCTTCCCTTTACTGATGGTCCAGGTTGAGATACGCTTTTCTTTGAGCACCAAGGCCTCCTAGAGACTGACCAACGCAGGGAAGTGTCTGTCGGAACACGAATCTCTGGTGCAGGCGTCCTCTCCCAAGGCAAGAAGAGAGGTTGGTCAGTGTAACTGGCAGCTCCCGTAATCAGTGCAGAAAGCCCTGTTTTATAAATAAATGATTCAAAAACGAAGTGACTTACCTTAGGACACGTGCATTTCTCCTGTTCGTTTTTCATGTTCCTAGAATGTTTCTTTTGGCTTTGGAGTGAAATAGGCTTGTAATTTTAATACATATTTATTAATTCCCAAGCTGTCCAGTGTTAGGATTTTAGAAATACATTTTCATGCAGTTTCAAATAGCTGAGTGATTTTCCAAGCAGTCAGGCAACCAGAGCCTATGGATTATTTCTTCAGTACAGGGGTTGGTCCTTTAGCAGGTAAGTGTCCCTTGGGCCAACCAGGGTGCTATTGGCTGGGTCAAGTGAACTACCTTAAAAGGTAGTGGTGGTCACAGAAGATGATGATGATGATATGGTGATGATGATGATGATGATGATGATGATGATGCTATCAAATACTGATCTTACAGGTGATGCAGCCAGGCATTAAAACTCATTCTCATGATACTCTGGTGGCTTAGTGGTTAAGTCAGCCAGGCATCATCCACATATATCCCAGAGACACAGGTTTGTGACCCAGGGCCAGTGGGGAGTGCAGAGAACCACCCCCATGAACAACTGAATAAAAATAAATAAATGCTTCTTCCTCCTCTCTTTTCCTGCCTGTCTGCCCATGTTCATCCCAACTGCACTTTTCCTTAAACAAATTTAAAAATTATTCTAAGGAACTGTTATACTCTTTCCTAGACAGTCTAATATTGAGGGCTGTTTTTTTTTTTTTTCTCAGTTGTTTGATAGTAAACATATTCCATTGGAAACAAAACTTTTTTTCTTGACTGGTAAGTTTGCACTTTCACACAGGAAAGGGAGATGTGTATCTACCTTAAACTTCATCTGTCGGACCGCTTTGTCTTTCAGGCCCATTAGAAGCAGTTCAACAGCTCATTAACTATCTGTTCCCTTTGAGGAAGGGGACACTTTACTAAGGACTATAATGAGTCGTGGGGGGGGGATTCCTGACCTGAGGCGGGTAGAGACACATAATCAGTTTAAATTAATTGAATTGATTTGTCTGGTGGGACAGATTAAATTATTGTTCTCAATCACCTGTTGCCATGTGACTTGCAGTGTGCCTTCTGGTTGGAATCTACTTCTCCACTCCATTAATATTGAACGTGGAGTAGTGACTTGCTTTTTCATGAGCAGAATGAGATCTGAGCAGAAAAGACTGTATGGCATGTAGAATAGAAGTTTTAGGAGACGTCACTCTTACTCACTTGTTCACTTCTGTCCATGGTGAGAACGGCATGACCCCAATCTGTGCTGGTGTTGCAACCTAGGGTCTCACATGTAATGCAAGTCAGAATTATTATTATTATTTCTTATTATAAACCACCTTGATTTTAGACTTGTTTGTTACAAGGTTACAAACAAGAGAAAATTGATTGATACAAATGGTCACTTATTGTTCTAGCGTTTCAGTGAAAAATGACCCAATTCTCTCTATAGATAAAGACTGAGGATATGACAAATATATCAAAGAAAATCTAATCTTAAATATAAGAAAACTAAGCTTTACAATGAGATTAAACCAACAATAGCAAGAAGTCAACTTTATATATAAAATTGGCAAGGGTTATAAAAATAAGAGTATTGGAGATACAGGTACTAGCAACAGGTATTCATAGACATTTTTAAGTAAAGGTATAAATTAATACAAGGGTGCTGGAGATGAAGTCAGAAGATTATCGTGCTCAGGTGGTTATCTGATCATCCTGGATCTGATATTTCATCTTTGAGACCCAGAACCTGGTTTGTCTTATATATTCACAGATAATTAGTCTCTCCATGACCAAGGAACACTAACTGAATTCAGACAAGGCTGATGAATACATGGCACATTGATCCGTCTACAAGGAGTCTATCCTTTTTGGTGACCCAATGTTGATGCTCTTTCTCTCTAGTAGCCCTTTTCCCAGGTCAAAATTAACACAAGAGGTAAGTGGATGCCAAGAGATTACTCTGTAGGAAGAAACATGGAAAGCATTTAATGCACTGGATGGAATGAGTATTAAGTTGAAAATGTTTATAATATGGTGAAAGCAAAATATGTTGTTGGGTTTGTTTGTTTTTATTTTTGTCTCAACAGCAATAAAACACAAGGCTAGGAACAACTTTAAAAGATATAAGAAAATCATGGTCCAAATAGAAGCAAACTAAAATGACCAATGACTTTGAGCAGCTGTGAAATTTAATGAAAGAAAATCAATCTGATGGTACTACCAGAAGCATGCTCCTCTGAATCACTCAAGAGTTGTGACATTGGGCCCAAGAGGAAGAAATGTGGTCCCAAGACACTCCTTAGCTCTCCAGGGAGCAACAGTACTTACTCAAATGAAATTAAATGCTGTGTATTGGTTTTCAACTCTTAGAATTAACATGAAGATCAAGCTGAAAGAAGTTGACGGGGGAAAGTGGGGAGCTGACATTTCCTCTCACACTGTGTGCATTTCAATATTGTCTCAAATTCAGAAATACAATTTTAAGTACATTAGTTAAAGTTATAAAAGCAACCAATAGAAGACTTTAAAATAATACCACGACTGCCACACTTTGAAAAGGAAAAAGGGGAAAGAAGAATAATTAGTCATCTTTCAATATGGTTAGAGAATGTAGATATTGATAAATTATAGAAGAAAAGAGTAGGTGTACTATTTATGGTCATGGTGTAACCAGCAAAAGACACAAAACCAGAAAAAGCCAAGCAGTTGGTTTTGGGATGCAGTTGAGTGTGGATATGCTTTCAAGGGGAAGGATCTTACTCTGCAGTATTCTTTGATCCTATCCATATATTCCTTTCACTTTTTAAAAAATTATGAATAATTTAAAAATCACCTGGAAAAGTTTAACTATAAATCTGAAGGATACTTGGAAGGTACAGATGCTCCAAGATTTGGGGGTCAGGTGTCTTACATTCCAGGAAAGTTCAGTAAAATGTCCTTCCCTGACAATGGACAATGCGTCTTTGGTATTCCCTCAATATCTGGATCTACATATACAGATTTTAACTTTATGGAGTTCATTTCCTTTACCTGCTATCTTTCGTGTCCCAACAAGGTGGCTCAATGTGGGAGTCACCTGACTTCCCCTAGCATAACTGGTTTCGATCTTTTGTTGCTCGGCATAGAGAACACCCAGAACTGGAAAGTGGCTCCCAGTCATGACCACACCTGAGACTCTCACAGAGCCTTAAAAGCACATCCCTGGGAAGGTCTATGTAACTAATGGTGCTGGGAAAACTGGAAAGACATCTGCAAAAAAGAAAAAGAAAAAGAAACTAGATTGTTAGTTATCACCATACACAAAAGTTAACTCAAGATGGATCAAAGACCTAAATTAAGAACTAAAACCACAAAATACCTAGAAGAAAATGTGGGAAAAACACTCAACAACCTGAACCTCAAAGAGATCTTTGGGGAAGGAACAGCTATCGCAAAAGAAGCCCAAATAAAACTAAGTAATTGGGACTATATGAAACTGAAAAGCTGCTCAGTGAAAGAAACCACCACTAAAACAAAAAGACAACCTCATGAAATTGGAGAAGATAATCATACAACATACATCAGGTAAGAGCTTAATCTCCAAAATATATAAAAAGCTCACACACTTCAATGATAAAAAAGCAAATGACCCACTCAAAAGATGGGCAAAAGAACTGAATAGACACCTATGTAAAGAAGACACACAGATGGCCTACAGACACCTGAAAAAATGTTCTACATCACTCACCATCAGAGAAATGCAAATAAAAAATGCAATGAGATACCACCTCTCACTAGTGAGAATGGCCTATGTATATAAAAATATTTGAAGTAGCAGGTGTTGGAGTGGATGTGGATAAAAGGAAACCCTCCTACACAGTTGTTGGGAATGTAAATTGGTGCAACACTTTGGAAAACAGTATGGAGAGTCCGCAAACAAATAAAGATGGACCTGTCATTTGATCCAGCAACCCCACTCTTGGGCATATACCCAGAGAGTAAAAAATCTCTAATCAGAAAAATTATCTGTATGCCCATATTCATAGAAGCACAGTTCTCAATAGCCAAGACATGGAAACAACCTAAATGCCCAACAATAGGTGACTGGATAGAAAATCTATAGTCAATATACTCAATGGGATTCTATGTAGTTACTACCATAAATGAAACCGTGCCCTTTGTGACAATCTGGATGGAACTGGAAGGGATCATGTTAAATAATACAAATCAGAAAGAAAAAGAGAAATGCATGATGGTTTCACTCAAATGACAAATAAACCCCAGCAAAAAATCACAGATATATATATATATATATATATATATATACATTTTTTTCCCCACATGTTTCTTTTGTGTGGTTAGAGTTGAGAATCCTTGACCCAATGTGTCACCCATCATAATAATAAAGCAGGTTCCCCTCAAGGTAGCTTTTGCTTCTTTCAGCATCACAGAGTGGTCATATTTCTTCTTTAGCACAGCATTTGCCGCTCCTGACAAATCTATCTTAAAACACTTTCTCTTGGTATCTTTGATCCCCAGCTCCCTGCTTCTCTTCCTCCCAGCAGCCATCTTGGTCTATCTCATGGGCGTATCCTTCTTCTTCCCTCTTGGCACTCTCCTCTCCTTACTGGTCACATTCTCTTGGAGCTCTTAAGTACCTTATCATCACACTAAGGATGATTCCCAAGTCATTCCTCTTCCTCTATCTCATATCTGTCTCCGAAGCTCCAGGACTGGATATCCAATTTATTCCTGAACATTTCCATTTGGACATCTCAAAGTCACTTCAAACAAAACCCTCCCCCAAGTAGAACTCATCCTCTGTTGGCCGAACTATTGAACTTTTGCCCATTTTTCTTCTGTATAGAATGGCACCAGTGATCTAACCCCATTCAGTTACAAAAATCCAAACTCCAGGAATCCCCTGGACACTTCCTTTCCCTCCTCCAACCAACCTCCAACTTTGTTCTTTCTTAGTCCACCTGCTTCTGCGTCTTCTCTTTGCCTGGTTTCAAGTCAGCCCATCGTCATCTCTTCCCTGGATGTCTACAATCTCCTACTTGATCTCCCCACCTTATTCACATCTCCTTTCAATGCTCATTTGGCTGAGTAATTGTTCCAAAACACAAATATGACTGTGTCAATCTCTTGCTTAAAACCCTTCCATCGCTTCCTCATGATCTTCCAAGTCCAAATTTAGAAAGGTCCACCAGGCGCATAATCACTCATCCCTCCTTTCCTCTCCAATTTCAGCACCTGCTACTGCCAACAGATGCCCAGTGCATCTCATCACACTGAGCCCCCCTCCCGCCAACATGCCATCCTCCTAATCCACCAGCTTGCTTCCGCTGTGATATCTCCTGCGTCTCCCTAGCCTGGAATGCACCCCCTGACTTTCAACTGTTTCCTACTCACACTTCAAAATTCAGACCTCACCATCTCCAAGTCACCTCCTCCTCCTTGGTACCTTTCCTAGGAGTTGGACAAGAGGTGCTTGAGAAATATTTACAGAATGAGTGAGCACACAATGCTTTGACTTTTGAAGAGGGTAGAGTCTTAATCATGAAAAAGTTTCAAAAGACTAATGTATCTCCAACTTTCATTGCACTGACCTTAAATAAAAGTTTTTCAATGTACTCTAAAAGGCTTAGGGGTCCCACCGAGCCCCCCAAAGGTCCCCCGTGGGGATCTCTACTTTAAATAAGACTCCGAGAATTTTATCTATCCTGTATTGGTCTCCTGAGAAAGGTCTAGTTTGAATGAAGTGTCTTTGTGGCTAAGAACTATTTGAAAATGAATGGTCTAAATTATTCAAATATTTTAGCTGAAGTAGCATTTCTACTTGAGTGACCCCCAAAGTTCTTGTCTTCCTGTTTCTTTTTCAACAGGGTAGTATAGGGATGAGTTCTCCTGGTTTTACTTAGTGTCTTAGTGAACTATTGCCTTTTTAATTTTTTGCTTTAGAAAGAAACTATTGTTTTAAATTGGTAATACATGAAGATGATTTTTAAAAAAGAAATTCAGTGAAAAATTATCCTCCCCACAAACACCCACTCCTCTTTCTCCAGAGACAAAATTGTAGCTGGCTTCACTGTGTCACAGCAGAGATTTCTGTGTAGGGGTCATTGCTCTGGTGGACTGGGGACACATTCCCTTGCTAGGTGGGCACAATGATGGTTTAATCATTACAAACTCAAAAAGGCCTCCCAAGACACCTGGTCCCATTTCCAATGACTGTCAGGAAAAAGAACTTAACATCCACTCCTTAATATCCAAACCATTTTTTGACAGACAACCTCTAGCATATGCTTGGCTCATATCCAAATACCCATTGATGTCAGTTTATACTGACACAGGGGTACATTTTTCTTCAATACATTTTGGAGGATTCATCAGAAAGTTACACTGCTTAACATGAGAATAACTGTGGTTGCTTTACGGAGGTTTTTGTTGTTGTTTTAATGATTAGAGCAAGCTGACATTTGATATTTCAGTAGATAGTATGGGGACAACTGACTCTTAAATATGAAAGAAAGAAAATTCCTACCTATTCCTATCACGAAATGAATTCAGGATGGATTAAAGATCTAAACATGAGAAAATACTCTCTATTAGAAGAAAATATAAGAGAATACGTTTAGGGATTTTGGAGACAGAATTTGTTATTTTTGTTTTCCTTTTAAGATAACACCACAAAAGACAACTATAAATAGAGGTACATCTGATTAGACCTAATTAAAAATCTTTTGTCAACTTAATACCATGACCAAGATTAAAAGACAAGAGGTAGCCCAGGAGAAGATAGTTACAAAATAGTTAGCACACAAAGGATTATTATCTAGAATGCTTATAATCCCCAGAAATCAGAGGGAAGAGGACACACAACCCAAGGAAACATGGGCGAAGGATGTGACTTGTGGATTTATAGGAGGGGAAAAAAGAACAAGTGGTGAGAATGAAAAGATACTCACCTTCTTATGTAATTAGGAAAGTGCAGTGAAAACAAGATTTTTTTTTTGGTTTGCCAATCACATTGGCAGAAATTTTAAAGTTCAATGGCATCAAATGTTGAGCAGGATGCAGGGAAACTGGAACTCCCATTCACCGTCGTGGTGAGTGTCAACTCATACAGACACTTCAGAGAACAAGCCGGCAGCATCTTGAACATTTGAAGTTTTGCCTCCCTTGTAACACAGCAAGTCCATTCTAGGAGTTACCCCAGGGTCCCCCACACTGTGCACAAGGAACCACGTTTCTGTCTAAGTTTTAGTCCACCAATAGAGCAATGGCTAAGAAGACTGTGACTTTTGTCTTCTGTGGAATACTTCGTTGCCTGTGTTAGTCTTCTGGGACTGGCATAAGTACCATAGACCTGATGACTTACACAAAGAAAGGTATTGTTTGACAGTTCTGGAATCTCAAAGCCTGAGACCAAGGTGTCCCTAGGGTAGGTTTCTCTCCTTGGCTTAAAGATGGCCACATCTCCCTGTGTTTTTTTTCAAAGTTGGCTGTCTTAATCTTCTCTTCTCTACAGACACTAATGGCATTCGTTTAGAGCCTATTGGGATGACCTAGACTAATGATCTCTTTAAAGATCCTAACTTCAAATATATTCAAATTTTGGAGCATTGGGATTAGGACTTTAATATGTAAGTTAGAGGAGGCACACCTCATTTCTTAACAGTCTACAAGACTGGGTGAGATCCACCTGTAACAATTTGGCTTCATCTCAGAATACAATGTGGAGTTGGAAAAGCGTATAATGGTACCTACCATTTGTACCACCCACCACATGGGCATGAAACCCACACAGGAGCCTCTACAAACACGTTATGCATGTTCAGGAGCATTAAGGGTTCTGGAAGGGCCAATTTAATTACGTCAGTGGATGCCTCAATGTTGATTGGTTAAAAAATGACTTCAGTGATAATGTTTTATTTCTTTAAAAAATATTGGCAGCATGTATGGCAAAGTGTGAATGGTTTCTAACTCCAAGTATTGCAATATGAGAGTTCAGTTATAATTTCTTTGTCTTTTCCTCTATAGTTATACTTTTAAAGAAGCTTAAAAAAAAAAAGCCAAAATGATGACCAACTCCTCCATTCCTTGAGATACTTTAAATTCACTTGGGGTGAAATCAAATTGTGAAGGAGGACTTTACCACGATGCCCTAGAAAAACATTGTTCCTTCTTGCTGCATTTTGGAATCATGCACCTGAAAAATGCTCTCAGAATCTGTCCTGTGTATTTTCTTTTGAATTTGTTATAGGAAGGTGGTTAATGACCTTCTCTACTACCTCACACAAGTTTTCCCTTGTGAGGAATGATTTACTACTGAGACAGTTTTTTGAGCTGACCAAAATTCTTTGAGAATGATGAGGGGTATGAATAAATAAATGTGTATCATTTCAAATGCAATAGACATTTCTCTGCTGGTGGAGAATGGGTTCCTGCATTTAGATGGATGAAAGCAACCTTTACTGAACTCCCACCAGGTGATAGGCCCTCTACTAGAGACTTGAAATCATTGTCATTTGAATTTGAATTTTCATAACCTCAGAAAGCAGTTATGAGAAGTAGGAGTTTAAGTAACTTGCCCAAAGTCACCCAGTAAGACAACCAGATAATAGGGTATTTCAAGGCAAAAATATTTATGAAAATCTCAGGAATGGAAAAGGGGAAGGAGGGAAGTTCTTGACCATTTGTTGAGAATCAACTTCCAGTGCCACAAGCTGGTGAATCAAAGATTTTTTTTTTACCCCAATTTTGAAATGAGGAGACTGAAGCTCAAAGGTCAAAATAACCTTTGATGGTGTTCAAGCAAACGAATCTATGAGGTAGTTTTATTTTTGCTTATTTTAAAGGAGAGGTGCAGGCAGGAATGAAGGCAAATAGACAGGCAGAAAGAGAGAAGAAACACCTTCATTTTATTTTTATTTGGTTGTTTACACTGGTTGTGTCCCCCTCACTCCCACCCGCCTACCCTGCCCACAACCCAGATTGTAACCCAGGGGTCTATGTGGCCTGCTTCTTGGGGTGAGGGTAGGGGTGAGGGGAAGGAGTGACCTTAACCTTGCTCCACCAGGGGGCTGTAGCTCTATTTTTAGAATGAGAGGTAAGATTCTTCCATGGAGAATACACAGACCGACCTTCCTTCTTTTGTTCCAGTGTTAGTTTGCGAGGGCCACCATAACAAAATATGGCGGCTGGGTGGTTTAAAGAACAGAAGGCAATTTCTCACAGTTCTGGGGGCTCGAAGTTGATGGAAGGGTGTTGTAGGGTTGTTTTCTTCTGTGGCCTCCGTTCTTGTACAGGGCCCTTTCTTCATCTACTCATGTGGACACTTCTGTGAGTGTGTTCTAATCTTCCTTCTTTTAAGGACACTAGTCGTGTTGGATTGGGGTCCATACACCTGACCTCATTTAACTTAAAAGGCCCAGTCTCCAAATGCAGTCACATTCTGAGGCACTGGGGATAAGGATTTTAACGTCTGAATTTTTTTTTTTTTTTTTTTGGTGAGGGGGTGCACAATTCAACCTTAACGTGCTTTATTCACAGTTGGGCTCAGTCCATGCTTAGTCCATGTTATCAAGGAACTGGGTATGTTTAAGAAGAGTCTGTGGTCTGGAGAGTTGGTAGCCCAGAGACATAAAGAACCCTAAGTCATAGATCTCCAGAAGGATGATTAGGCAAAAGCTGCCCTTTTCGCAGTGAATAATTTCATGTGAACTCATCTTCATTTCATTTCATTCACGTTGCAGCTTACTTTCATGGTACCACAGTGCGAGTGTTGAAACACAGCTGAGAAAAGAGAAACTCACTTCTTCACTGCCTGAATGAAATCATCGAACACCCAGAAAAAAACAACTTGTGTTTCCTGCCCAAATTTAACACCAGACTTCAGAAGGACCATCAGACGTCAGCTTGCCTGGATGCTTCACATTGTGATGATTGACGAAAGTGAACTCTTTGAGGGAAGAGGGAGGTATGGTTTTGTTTAAACTCAGTGGAATGACTTCTTATCTCCATGGAAATATAAATCATACAGGAAAGTTCCTTTACTTTGCTCAACAGTCAACTGATTTAGTGACTCTCTGTAGAGGATGAGAGTCTGTTCTTACAAGTGATCTGTGTATCTGTTTGGGGGATCATCCAGCAGGAAAGAAAATTTCGCCCCCACCACCATAGTGGTTCTTTTTTTAAATCTTCATTTCAGAAGTTGCATGTGGCCTGGGACACTGTTGTTCTTCATTTTTATTGACTTTCTCTCTTGGCATGTACTGAGTCTCACTGCCTTAATTATCACTTATATACAGATGATATTCAAATTTACACTTCATTTCCAGCCCTTTCAGATGATGTCACCCTTTGCCTCGCCCCAAATTTGGCTCATGTCTTGTCTGGATGAGTCACAATTTTCTCTGATTAAATATGGATGAGATGGAGGCTTTGCAGTTTAGTTGTAAATAAAGTCTAAATGCATTGGAGTTAATTTACCTCATTGATATCCTGCCCCTCCAGTGAAGAGCAAGGGTGCTCCGTGACAGTGTCTGCATTATTCTCTTTCATTCATCAGAGATGACTCAGCCAAGGGATTCATCTCCACAAAATACCCAGAAATGTGTGACAGTTTCTATCACTCCCAATGTTGGCCAGAGTTCTAGTTATCTCACAGTTGAAATTTTGCCATGGTCTTCGGAAAGACCTCCAATCAACCCCCTGTTTACGGTCTACTTGGAATATGGCTGCCCTTTGGCCTTGCTCTGTGCACACAATCCCAGGACACATTTCCTTCAGGCAGCTGTGCTAGTTTCTTCTGCACTGAATAAAATGTAGTTTGTCAAGATCTTGGCTGGATTCTCTGACTTCAGATAAACTAGCTTTTGAAATGACTTACAATCATGCTGTCTCCTTTTCAGGAGTGGCTTGCTTTTGGGCTTCATCATGTGGCGAGAGATGGACATTGCGTGGCACCTCGATACTCAGAGGACACGCGCTCTTAAACAGAAGCGTATATCTGAAAACACTAGGAATAGTTCCGCATAAGCCTGTGAGAGCCTGGCACATAATAAGCAATAAGCACTCAATAAATACTCACTGGAATAAAGGCTGAATAAATGAATTTGTAATCCTTTGACCAATTTGTGGTTTTTGCTGCCGTTGTTATTCATAACATATTTTTATCTACCTCATAGATTATTATGTAACTGTGTCTGGGTAATTATTATTTCAACCAGAACATATTGGAAATCTCCATTAACGTAACTGAAGGGTATAAAATAGGATGTTTGGAGTTGTCAATTAACTGATTTGTCTTGTATAGCTTTCTTCTTCGTTATTTGCGTGCAGCTAACAGTTCATTCAGCACATTTTAATTAAAAACAAACATATGTGGGTCTGCTAAGAACTCTAGTGTCTAGTAGTGCAGTTAGACGGGAATGGCAAATATTTCTAGCAGTGACCATATGAGATCTTCCATTCATCTCGGCAATAATCCTCCAAATCTAATTATTGGGAGGATGGCAGCTGCACTCAGTTAGGCTTTTCTTTATTTTTACAGAGATGTATTTTTTTCAGCTCCCTGTGGTGTAGAAAATCAGCTGCCCCCAGAGTCCTTTCCAAGGCTGGAGTCCCAGCATCTACAAGGCTTTTCCTTCCACTCGCTTTCTATTATCACAGTACCCCATGTGTGTGCTGCCTGTCCTAAAGATGGTCCAAAGAAATGGACAGGCTTCTGACAAGACCCTTTTCTGTTTATACACATAGGTGGGGTATGTTATTGTAATCTGCCTGTATAACCATGGAGCAGCTGTGACCAGAAGCCTCCATGATGGATGTGGCAGTACCTGTGTGATGTCACCATGTCCCAGGTTTGGTCCTCAACTTTGCGGACTCAGAAGCATGATTCTGTTAGTATCAAGAGAATAACTTAGTCTCTCTCTAACTAAAAAAGCAGCAGAAAATATGTTCATTTAAAAATGAGAATGGGGGCATGCCCTCATGGCTCTCAGGTACTGAGGTGCTGGTGTGCAGACCACATACAGCCTAAGAACCCAGGTTCAGGACCCAAGGCTGGGGTGAGAAACCAAAACAAACAGCTAACTGAACCTCCCTCGATCCCTCCCTCCCTTCCTTCCTTCCTTCCACAAATGTGTCTTTTTCCTCTCCCTTCCTCCTTTTCTTTCAAAAAATGATAAAATAAAATAAAATGAGAATGATCAGAAACTCAACTTCAATGTCAAGGGGCCCAAAAAACTGAAGTAACAAATGGGACTACAAGTGAAAAGTTTCTGCACAATAAAAGAAACTCTCATCAAAACAAGAAACACGTCTTACTCACTAGAAGAAGATATTCATACATCAGACAAGGGACTGGTCTCCAAAATATATAAAAATACTTATAAAACTCAACAATAAAAACAATCCAATTAAAAAACACTTGGTGTCTGAATAGACACTTCTCTAAAGAAGACGTACAGGTGGTAAACAGGTGCATGAAAAAGTGTTCCACATATCTTGCTATAAGGGAAATGCAAATCAAAATAACCTGTGCAGATAACTATAATCCAAAAGACTGGAAATCACAGTGTTCGTAAGGACAACAAGAGTACCCTTACCTACCATTGGTGGCCGTGTAAATTGGTGCAACCATTATGGAAAGGAGTATAGAGATTTTTTTTTTAAGAACTGAAAATAGAAATTCCCTATGACCCCATTATCCCACTTCTAGGTATTTACCTTCGAAACACAAAAATGTTAACTTGAATAGACATGTATACCCCTACATTTATTGTAGAATTATTTACAATAACCAAAATTGGAAATTCCCTAAGTGCCACCGCACAGATGACTGGATAAAGCTGTGGCGTAGATACATAATGAAACATCACTCAGCTATTAAATATGATGAAATCCTGCCATTTGCAACAACATAAATGAACCTAAGAGGAATTATGCTTATTGAGATAAGACAGAAGAAGAAAAAGAAATATATCATTACATTTATATGTGGTATACAGAGAAATCAAGCAAACAAATGGACAAACCAAACAAAAATAGATTTTTAGTCTGTAGAATAAATTAGTAGCTACCTGAAGAGAGGGAGGAGAAGGGTGGGCAAATTGGGTAAAAGAGGTCAATATATAGAGAAGGAAAGAACTAGGTAACTGGGGGTCAACATAGCATACTATATCCAAATGTTGATTTAAAATGATGCCCACCTTACACCTCTATAATGTTCTGATGCAATTTTCTTTCATTAAAATATTTATAAAAGAGAGAATTGTAAAAGCAAATTTCACTCACATCAAGTATCCCCCTAGTTAGTACTACTGACCCTTGACCAACATGGTGGATTAGGGAAACCAACTCCATCCACACCACCATTCCTGTAACTTTTTTTTGCCCTGGGCCCTAGGCTGAGAGGCCTAGTACCTGGGGTGTCCCTGTATATGGACTGTGCCCCAAGCATGGGCTTAACCTCTTGTGCACCTGAGTAGTTGAATTACTGACATAAAATCACTTATAACATTGCTCATTTTACTTTTATTATCTGAAAGATCTTTATTGATATCTCTTCTTTCATTTTTGATTTCTGCCACCTCTCTCTCCTCTTTTTAATTGCTTTAAGCTTGTTTTACAAATTAAAATAGACTCATACGTATAGTTTTCTCGTATGTGTAGGTTCCCCATTCCTCAGACATATACCAACACACCCTGCCCTCCACCACATCACCAAGTGTTCTTCACCACTGTCCAGTGGGCCCCGCCACCACTTGCCCCGCCTCCCCATCCCATTCCCCATCAGTCACTTGTGTTCTATATAACTTTTGACTCCCCATAAGCCTACCTAATAGCCTGATGCTGACCAGAAGGCTTACCAATAACAGTTGATTAACACGTATATGTATATGAATTATATGCCATATTCTTAAAATAAACTAGAGTAAAGAAAAAATTATTAAGAAAATCCTGAGAAAATGTATTTACAGTTCTGTAGTGTACTTACTAACACAATAAGTTTAAGTCATCTGTTTATAAGAAATTCTGTGTACAGGTAATCTCTTGGAATTGAACTCTGTGTAATTCAAGATTCAACTATAATTGAGTATGGGGACCTGGATCTACCCATTGGGGTCAAATACTGTTTGCTCTGTGACTTGAAGAACATTCTTTTACTACTTGCATAAACAGATGTTAAGGTGGCCCTCTGACCCCTGCCTCCTAGTAGTCGCACCTTAGTGTCATTCCCTTCCTCACAAATGTGGGTGGGACATACGATATGTTTCTAACCAATGGAAGATGTCAAGGGTAATAGGAGCATGAGATTATGTCAACATGATTATGTAAAAGCATAGTACCCATCTTCTTAGAGTCTCTATTTCACTCTCGCTTCCTCCCTCCCTCCCTCCCTCCCTCCCTCCCTCTCTCTGCCTCTTCTAGGACATGTACTTCTTGGAAACTGAGCTGCCATGTAAGAAGCCCAGCTAGACTGACGTCTCCAAACCCAGCAAGCCCAGGGAAAGATCAAATAGAGACAGTTGGATGGTGGTGGATGACAATTAGACTTTCGTTGGTGGTCACCAAGAAAAATAAAAAAAAAAATAAAATAAAATAAAATAAAAAATATATATATATACATACATACACACATAGGTTCTGTAAACCTGAAACTTATGTTATAGGCCAATGTTACTTGAACACAAAATATTTGAAGAAATAGCAAGAGCCCAAGGAGCTGCCTGAGCACCCAGCTGCTTGGGTCTTTCCCATCCAGGCCCTAGACAGGCATGTGACAGGCCACTGAGATGATTTCAGCCCCACTCACATGCTGACCACAGCTGTGGAGACATGCACCTGAGAATGGTCTGCTGAGCTCAGTCAGTTCCCAGAACGGTATGTGAGAAGACACCATCATTGTTTTTACACAACTATTTTGAGGCAGCTTGGATGTAGCTATAGAGAACTTGAAAATATACACACGCCCAAATTCACATCTGCATCATATAATTTCCTGCAGACATATTTTCTGTTGTACACACACAGCTTGGTAAACTATTGTCACCGTTACTATTATCTCATAGACACTTGTCATCCCTGACATCGGCAGGTGTGGTTTTGATGTTTCGCAAATCCCACATCTATGATGTACGGTCACATACACTTTCGTGGGGCTATGGCCTTGAGTGGGTGGGAATGAGTTTTGTTGCAATTGAGTGACCCTGGCTGATGGCATGCACACCTGGATTTTGTTCTATACCTAGAGTTTCTTATGCAATACATTGTACGATTTATATTTTTTAATGTTTCATTCCTTCGTAAAAATTATTGGCTGACTACTGGTCTTAGCGATAGAAACAATGAGACAATAAAGAAGCCAGCAAAAGAGAAATTTCCCACCCAATAATACAAATACTGAATAATAGAAAATAATAGAAATACGGAATGTCAAATGCGAAGGCAGCTTGGCTGTCTAACGGGAGAGCAGTAGGCAGTCCCCAAACTGGGAAGTGTAATTACTTGAGCCATTTTTATGAGAACCCCAACCAGAACACGATAGCTTATAAAGTTATTAGAAGCCTCAAGGCATCGTTTATATTTTCCAGTTAAAATATGCTGCATTTCGGGAGGAAATGATGTGCTAACATTACATTCACCATTTGCAGGATGTTTGCATGTGTAAGGGTTTACCTCTTGAATGAGAACAGAATGAAGTCCTTAAACACCAACCGCTGGCTTGTGCAGCACTGAGAAAAGTATAAGTCTGAGCCCTGGTCCTTGAGAGACAGCTTATCCAGGTGATGGGTATGGGAGGAGGAGGGGGAATGAATAAGAAACAAACGACAGTCAGATATGAGTGCTCTCCTGGACAGTGGTGAATGTAGCCAATGATCAGTTGATGCAGAGAGTAAGGGCTGTCCTGAAGTGACAGAGCAAGAACCTGACTTTCTCCTACAAGCATGTCTAAGTTCCTTCGTTGGACATTCAGGGTCTCTACAATCTCAACCCAACTTTATCTGACCTCTCCCTTCACATCCTCTATCTAAAGAGTTCACCTACTCAATTTGATTGATTCATTAAGAAAAACACCTGCCTGGCACTCCGTGGTGGAATAGCCGTTGGATGCAAAGGATGCAGGCCACCTACGCCTGGGTTTGAATCCCAGGTGATGGGGGGCGGGGAAACGAGTGTGAATAACTAAATGAAAAATAAAGAAAGTGCTTCTTCCTCCTCTCTCTTTCTGTCTACTACTGCCTTCATTCCTGCTGCACCTTTCCTTTAAGAAAGAAAGAAAAAAGAAGGAAGGAAAGAAAGAAAATGAAAACACCTGCCTCTCAATGCGCACGCTGCTGTTAATCTAAGGAATCTGAAATAAAACAAATTAACTTTAAAATGCGCTTTTCCACATTAGTTTAAAGAATAACTTTCTTGAAAATGAAAGAGAAATGAGCAACACACACACAATAATGATTTCAGGATGACACATGCCAATTTTTGGACTGAAAATTCCTTAGCAATAGTGGGCACAGAACTTCCCAGGCTCCTCTGCAGGCTGACTGAAGTGAAGTCAAGCCCCAGGGTGACCTTGGAAGTTCCATGTTGATGATGATGGAAGCACTTGGCAGCTGGGTCTCTGAATAACTATCAACTAACAACCAGGATCCCTGGTGGGACTGTCACCTAGGTAAGAAGCGAGGTTCTGGTGCTTCCTGGCAGAGCAGCAGTTGCGTTTCCCACCTCTGATCAAATGCAGTTCACATACAGCCCAAGGACCTGGGTTCACATCCCAGGGCCAGGGAAGCACAAGTGAGATGAACAACTGAAATAAAAATGAATGAAAGTGCTTCTTCCTCCTCTCTCTTTCTGCCTGCTTGTCCCTCTGCCTTCGTATCTGCCTTCACCTTTCCTTTAAAACAACAAAAAAGAATCAAGTTTCTAATGTGGCCAGCCTTTGACACTGCAGTTTGTTTCTTATAGCAGATCGCATCTCAGGCACTTTTATGACCTTCACCATCACTGTGAAGCTATCACACAAAAGCTATCACTACCAGCATCAAATTAGCTATTACCAAAGGCACCATTAGAGGCTCACAGGACCGTGCTCGCCAGGAGCCTGGATGCACACATCAGACCCCAGGATTGCAAGTCAGACTCCCTTTAACCAGCTACGTAAGTGTAAGCAAGTGCTTTAGGCGCCGTTCTCTGGAGAAACTGAACCAATAGGCTATCGTGTATCCAGAAAGAGATTTATTAAAGTCATTGGCTTTCATGATTATGAAGGTTGGGCAAGTTGAAAACCTGATGTGGGATACAGGAGAAGGAAAAGTTGTGGCTTGAGGCAGCAAGCCAGGAATAGCAAATGCTGCAGACAGAGGCCAAAGGCAGTCTGCTGACAGACTTTCCTCTTGGTTGGGACAAGGTCAACCGTTTGCTCCAGTCCAGCCTTCAGCTGATTGACTGAGGCCGCCCACATTGTTGAGCAGACTCTACTTGACTCAATGTCCATTGATTTCAATGTCAACACATCCCCAACACAACCTCAGAGAAATCTCCAGAAAAACAGTTGACCCCATATCTGGGCGCCATGGCTCAGCCAAGTTGCCACAGGAAAGTCACCATCATAGGAAGTGACTGGATCTCGCAGGGCCTCTCCGCCCACTCAGCTGTATATGGAAATCAAAACAGAACGTCTCCTATTGGGCGAACACAGGACTCAATGAATCGATGCATGTGTTTAGAACAATCCCTGCACACAGAACTCAGTGTTCGCTTATTATTATTAGTAGTAGTAGTAGTAGTATTTTCATGATGATTGTTGCGGACTTTGGCTACAGGTTTCATTCTGATAAAAAAAAATATTAAAAATAAATTTAAACAGGGCCACCGAGAGTGACCGCGTGCCTGGCTGGGAAAACCATGAGTGTGAGGACTTCATCCATTAGCATGCTTACAGTGTAGACAGGACGCTGGTGCACTTGCATCTGTGGCTTGGTACTCCACTCATCAGTGACCTTTTTTTTTTTTTCTTGTTATTCCATGAATAAATTTTAATATATTCCATTTTCCCCATAAACTGTTTATTTACTGCTCATATTAATGCAATATGGGAAAAACATTTACATGACTGGAATCTTTTGCAAACTACTAGAGCATTTCTTCTGCTTTGCTTTCTCTTCATTGCCGGTGAGAAAATTCATTTTTGCTCTACATGCTTTTGAATTAACTGTCACTTCTCACGAAAGCAACATCAGCATAAATCAATAGGCTGATTGTACAGTAGAGTGATGAAGATGCGGGCTTGGGGTTGAGAAGAATTGGATGTGAGGCTCTCCAAGCCCAGTTTCTTCACAAAGGGCTATTGTGAGAACTGAATGGGGAATCCCCACACAATGCCTGGCACTCAGGGAAAAACAGGTAAATGGGAAGGAGACTGATTCCCTCCAGTAGGGATCCCCTATGTGACTGTTGCAATGTTCCTTCTGGCACTGAGGGGACCTAGTGTCCTTGGGCCTGAATGACTGTGTGGCGGAAGTCATCTGGTAACTACGATCACCCTTGTCAAACTGACATAGGCAAGAAGAAAATCGCTGTTGTGGTTAATCATTTAAATTTGGAGTCAACTTCTACCAGCAGCTTAGGCATTACCAGTCACCTTGAGCAGTGGAGTCAGTCAATTCATGATGTCCTCTCTACTGCTGCAGCCTCAGAGGTCTTGCACTTCAGTAGGACACGCTGCTACATAGCTACTTGCTCTCAGCATCTCGTGGCTTGTGTCAATGCTGTCCTTTGTGAGGACGTGACCTGTTTGCCCAGTTAGAGAATAGCATGAATATTGATTTCAGGTTCAAGACATGTGACTGTGTTTATTAAATTTCTTTCTTGAGTTTCCACTCCCCTGGCTTGGTAGCAAAGGAACCACCAGGGAGTGATCAACAGAAACCTCCTCAGAAGTCACAATTTTCTGGGAGATAACAGTCCACCCAGTCGGTGGGGGGAAAGCTCACTGCCTACTGCACGAGCATTCTGTGGCAGTTGGACCAAATTACTGTAAATGTAGTGGCTTAATATGACACAAAGCTATTATCTTACAGTTCTGCACATCACAAGTCTGAGACCAGTCCCACTGGGAAGAGAGCAAAGTGCTGGCATGGTGCGTGTCTTTTTGAAGACAGCGGGGAAGAGTCCATTCTTTACCTTCTTCACCTTCTAAAGCCATGCAGTTTCCTTGACTCACAATCCCCTTCCTCTGTCTTCAGAGTCAACAATGTTGTGCTGAATTCTCTGAATATTAGCTCTGGATCTTTCTTCTGCCTCCATCTTTAGCCTTTAAGAACCTATATAACTCACCTGTGTAATCCAAGATAATCTCCCTATTTTAAGGTCAACTGGTTAGCAACCTTAATTTCAGTTGCTACTTAAATTCTCCTTTGTCATATAACTAATTATATGGATTGAAGTGTGAACATCTTTGGGAGACCGTTATTCTGTTTGCTACACCCACTGAGACCTTTATCAGAGCAGTTATGCCATAGTAGTAGAGTTTATCTAGCCCTAAAGTAATGGATACTCTAGATCAATCCTAGCAAAGCTTAAAAATAAGCTCAAAGAACCAAACTAGTTCACAAGTAAATTAATGTTTGCCAAAATAAACTTTGAATATTCTTTAAAGAAAGACAACAAAACCCAGATATAAAACAATGAGCTCTTTATATTTATAATAAAAGCATACTGGACATTCAAAGAAGCAAGAATATAGGACCCATAACCAGCAGAAAAATAATCAATAGAACCAGACCAAGACATGACAACAATCATGGAATTATCAAGCAAGGACTTTAAATGAGATCTCACAAATATACTCAGGAAATCAAAGAAAAATATGATCATCAGGAGGAGAAAAATTTAAACAATACAAAAGAGGAATTTCAATGGAACCAAATGAAATGAAAAATTCACGGGATAAATTTAAGAAAAGATTGGACACTGCTGAACATCAGTGAACTTGAAGAAACCACACAAGGAACTATCTGAATTGAAATCAGATTCCCCCCCCCAAAAGTGAAAAAATAAAAATATCTTTAGAACCAGTGGGACAAGATAAAGTGATTTAATGTACACGAAATAAGAGTCCCAGAAAATCTCTGTGAAGAAATAATTGACCCAAATGTCCAATATATAATGAGAACCAAAAACATATAGATCTGTAAGTCTCAGTAAATATCAAACAGAAAAAATACAAATAAAAATACATCATAATCAAGTTACTGAGAATCAGTGATTAAAGAAAGAAGCCCTTAAAAACAGCTTTCTACTACTACAGGAAACAAAGAAAGACTATCCATAGATTTCTCATCAAGAATAATGAAAGTAGACAGTGAAAATAGTGCTGAAAGGAAAAAACATTGTCCAAATAGAATTATAAACCCAGAAAAAACAACTTTCAAAAATGAAAAGCAAAATAAAGCTTTTTATGCAGGAGACCTAGACTATAAGAAATGTTAAAAAGAGCTTTTCAGACTGAAGGAAAATGATACCAGATAGAAACTTGGACCAATTCACAGGAAAGAAGAACATTGCAAGTGATGAATATGTGTGTAAATACAAAACATACTTTTCCCTAATTAAAAAAATGTTTAAAGAGCTGAATGAACGCCAAAATAATAACAATGTATTGTGGGGATTTTATAGAAGCAGAAGGAAACTATATGGCAATAATTACATAAAGATTACAGGGAGAGAAATGGTAGTATACTTTGTAAGTCTCCTAGGTTATATATTGAGCTACATTATGATTGGAAAATAAACCGTGATATTAAAAATGCATGCTGCAAGCTCTGTACTCAATTCTACTAAAAATTAAGCAGGAGGTAGAGGTAATAAGCCAGCAGAGAGAAAATAAAACCTAAAAATAATCCAAACTAAAATACATTAAATAAAAACACTTTCCATTCCAGAGGTTGTCATACAGAAAACAAGAACAAATTAAACATGGCCTACAAGAAATATAATTTAAATATAAAGGAACAAGCAGGTTAAAATAAAATATACTATGCAGACATTAATAATAAGAAAGCTGAAATGACTATGTTAATATCTGACGAAGTGGGAACTTTAGGCAGAGACTATAACCAGAGATAAGAGATAAATCACAGAGACAGAAAGGAGAAATTCATTAGGAAAACATAATAGTCTTAAATTTGTATGACCCTATTCAGAGATTTTCAAAACAGACAAAGCAAACACTGAAAGAGATGGGAAAAGATGTCCAAATTCATAGTTACAAGTGATTTAAAAAATTAAGTATGTTGGGTTGGGGCTATTTGTTTGCTTGTTTGTTTGTTTGGATAGCCCCGTGTCAAAGAGTGAACTTGGACCCTTACCTCACACCATATACAAAAATTAACTCAAAATCCATCAGAGACTGAAATATGATAGCTTAAAACTCCAAAACATGCATAGAGAAAAAATGTCATGACACTGGATTTGGTGACAGTTTTAAGCGATGACATCGGAAGCACAGGCAACAACAGCAGAATAAATTGGTATGCATCAAAACCCCAAACTCCTGTGCATGCAAGGATACAAGCAAGAGTGAAAAGTCAACTTATGAAATAGGAGAAATTATTTGCAAATCATGTATCAGATAAAGAATTAATGTCTAGAACACATAAACCACTCCTTCAACCCAACAATCAAAAACTGAACAATCTGATTTGCTCATGGTCAAAGAACTTGATTAGATATTCCTCCATAGAGAATAACAAATGGCCAATAAACATAAAAAGCAAACATAATAGATATTTGGTGAAGATATGGAGCACATGGAACCACTGTCATTTGCTGGTGGGAATGAGCAATGGAATTGTTGATGCAAGTCCCTAAAATACTCACCTTCGCCTTATGATCCAGCAGTTCCACTTCTTGGGGTACCCCCCCACCCAAGAATGGAAGGCGGGCACTCAAACAGGCATTTGTACGCCCATGTCTTTAGAAACAGCATGTGTGACAAAAGGTAGAAACAACCTAAGTCTCCACCAACAGATAAACAAAACAGATAAAACAAAATAAAACAGATAAACACACATACAATGGATTATTAGTCAATCTTAAATAGCGGTATTTTAACACGTGATACAACATGGATGAATCTTGACGATCTCATGCTGAGTGACAACATAAACCCAGGGCCAAGAAGAGGCAAATAATGGGTGATTCCTGTAGTTCTTCTAGGAAGTTTCTCGAGAAGTAAAGCTCAGAGAGACAGAAAACAGAGTGCTGTTTCCCAGGCTCTGGAAGGAGGGGACCAGGGAGTTAAGTGTGTCATGGAGACAGAGTTGCAGATGGAGAAGAAAATGAGCTGGGAATGGACAGCAGGGTGAATGCACTCAGTGCCACAGGTGGTTTTTATGGCCCCTTTTATATTGTGTATGTACTATTATGATAAAAGAAAAAATAAAGGAGAAGCAAAGATGGTGGAGGGAGATATTGGATTTGGAAAACAAACTTCAATGTTTTTGACTGAATAATCAAAGTTCTTTTTTCTTTTTTTGCTTTTCCCACATCAGAGGGAAATTCCCCTATTAGAATCTGGCCTGGTTCCCCAGTTCCTCTCTAAGGGAACTCCTGTGTGCTAGAAATCTGTGGCCAAGTGCGCCTGTGGGTGTGTATGCTGGCGTGTGAGCTAGTTTTCTCTTACTTCCCAGTTTAATTTAAGGGAAAGCACTTCACCAAAGTGCTTAAACGGGAAGGAGAAATTACCAACACTGTTATTTTCTCTTGCAACAGCCTCAAGATTCCAGCTAAATCTACCATTATCCTTTTCTCTCTGCTCCTCTAAAAATACTCGTTTCCCTATTGGATTCCACAAAGGGAACCTTGGCTGCTTCCACAGTTATGGATGGAGGCTCCTGCTCCATTTGGCTCTGACAGAGATTGTTCACCTGGTCCTCCAGGGGTCCCTGGTTCATCCATGGGCTCCCCTGTGGGTTCAGGCGTCAAGCCAGGTCCCAGACTTGGCTATGGACTTCCATTTTAGTGCTTGAATACGTGATTGGTTTCTCCAATAATAAATCGACTAATTCAACTTGGTAACCAATCAGATCTGATGCTAAGGTGCGGCCCTTGAAGAGAGCAACAGAGCTGGCTTCAATGCCATCACTTGTGTAACGGGGATCACCATAATCACCCCAGTATTGGCTAACGCTTGGGTTCTTGGACAGATATTGATTTATTGAATCCTTACAATAATCCTAGAAGGCAGGTTTTATTATTATCCCCACTTCACAGATGAGGATAAGGAATCTGTATGGGATTGTGTGTCCATCCAGTAGCCTGGATTTTTTCCAATAAAGTTTGTCAACCAAAGTTGTTTTAAAAAATTTTTGACAGCTTTGAACTCATGACTCAGGGCATCTTCCAATAACGGAGTCACTGTCATAGTCTTACTTCTAATTTGCTATCCTTCTGTTTATTCAACAAATATCAGTGGGCACTAACTACATGCAAGGGTCTTGAAATACAGAGGAATCAGTGCTCTGGTACCAGCTTAGATTCCAGCGAGGGGGCTATTGTCCATTACCACTAACTGTAGGTTTGCTTAACTAGGTAAGTCACACGAAGCTTCGTATACAATGTTGAATTGTCCTATAACACCAGGGTTAGAATTTCCACCAGTAGCAGGGAATGAATCCATATGTGTTGATGGATAATATGGTGGTAGAGAGTTATCCTGTATATTATTGGTTTTGTCAATTGTTTACCTGCTCCTAGGACATTCAGATCATGAGTGATGAAAACTTCCAGCTATATTTCCAAGAACAGTGAGGCAATGCTATTTCTTACAGATGCTAGATATGGAAATTATTTGTTATGGGAACCCCACATCTATTAGTCATTTGTGTTGGTAAATGTGTGTGGGAATACAAAGTCTCACCCCTGCTTTTCTTCCCTGTGAGCATTTTTACTGCCTTAGATCAGGAATTCTAATCATGTTGGGATAAATGATTTCTGGTGAGATCTCCAATGACTTCCAAGTATCTCTGGGTCTTTGAATATTAACTTCTTGGTAGTATGTTTTTTCCTAATTATTCCAAATATAGAATAATGGCTGGGAAAGCAGAAAAAAAAAGTATGTTCTTGAATTTGATTTCATATTCACAGCTTTGACTTAATGCTTCTCCAGCTATTAAGTTCATTTCAATGTCAGTTTCAAGGTGCTTACCAAGATTACAGCCATTTGAATACAAGTTGTTACACATTTAGGGAATAAGTCGCTTCATTTGCTTTAAGCACAGGACTCCGTATCTGTGTTTATACACTGCTCAAATTTCTGAGGAGTTACTGTAGAGCCGGGCTACCGAGCATCATGTAATAGACTTATTAATTAACTGAATATGTGTGGAAACCCACTGTATGTCCAATACTACTTTAGACATCAGGGACACAGCAGTGAAGAACACATAAGCCCCGTCTCCAGGCGCTTCATTGTTGAGAGTGCATTGCAGAGTGTGGGCAAGATCAGAGGCGGGGTTCTTAGTTTGGGGGCTTGCCAAAATGCCACAGAAGCGGGGACTAAACAACAGAAATGTATTATCTTGCAATTTAGGGGCTGAAAGTTCAAAATCAAGGTGTCTGCAGGTTTGACTTCTCCTTGGAGCCTCTCTCCTGGGCTTGCAGATGGCCGTCTTCTTGCTATGGCCCATTTGGTCATTTCTCTGTGTGTGCATCTGACTGTCCGGCTAATCTCCTATTCTGTGAGGACATTTGGATTAAATCCATTTTGAATGCATCAGCTTTGAAAGCCATCTCCAAATACTGTCACATACCGAAAGTCAGAGCTTCAACATATGAATTTGGGGAGACACATTTCAGCCCATAATGTTCCCAAGGAGCAGAGACCTGGATAAGGGAAGAAGACGTGGCTGGAGTGTGTCACTGGGGGAAGAGCATTTCTGGTAGCAGGTACTGAGCTCCCAGACTCGAAAGTGGAGTACACAGGAGGCATAGAGTCCAGCGAGGGAGGGCAAGGATGGCCCATAAAAGACTGAGGCCACTCCTGGGGCACCATGGAGGCATGGCGAGGCTGACCTTTCTCCTGAAGGTTACAGGAAGCCATAGGAGTGTTTTGAGCAAGGCAGAGACATCATTTCACTTGTATTTTCAAAGTATAATTTTGAAATATATTTTTGCAGAATCCCAAGAATTCAGCTGAAAAGATGATACTGATCGTGAAACCGAGAGAAGCATCTTAGAATACGTCAGAGCGCACCCTGGAAATGACTCTCCACCAGTTGTTAAGACATTCCCTTGCCTCCAGAGTTAAGGTATTATCTAAGAATTATTTGTAGTTCTTGGCTACTGCTGGCGTTTCTCCTGCCACATTCAGTGATGCTGAATGTATGACAAGAGGAATAGGTGGTTCAATTTGCATACATGGAAGCGCTTTTCTTGAAGAAAAGCTTCCATTGGTAGTAATTTATTAATAAGGTGTGATGTTAAATTGACCTTATGGGGACAATGAGTCAGGGCCATGTCCGAGATACCTCTGTCACCTTTAACAACTACCATCTCTAGACTTAGATAATGTAACAAGAGGATGAATAACCATTACTTTGCAAGGGTTATGATTATGATTATGATAAATCTGTTTTATTATTTCTTTTATTTACATTGTTGCATGATTTTCAGGATATTGAATTGCTACCTCAATCTATGTGCATTTCGCACCACACCCTCCCCCAAGGTGCTCATGCCCATTACCGTTCTTTTGGAAGTTCTGAGAAACCTGCTGTTAAAAACGAAGGGGTCCCTTGGAGTGCCCTGGTGGAGTAGCAGTTTGATCAGCCGCCTTCAGCCTGCACGGTCCACATCCCTTCCAAGGCCCCGGGCTCATGTCTTGGGGCCTTTGCTGAGCAACAACCAAGATGAACAACTAAATAAAATAGAAATGCTTCTTCCTCCTCTCTCTTCCTGCCTGCCTGCTTGCCTTCATCCTGCCTGTACCTGTCCTTTAAAAAAAATAATTTGTTTAAAAGGGGCCTCCACAAAGGGGCTTAGAGACGTCACAACTAGACTCTATTCTGAGTCAACCAAGGCCTTTGCATCCCACGACCCACACACACAGGAAGCCTCCATGCACCGTATCATAGAGACATTCATGGAGACACTGACATCCAAACCATGGAGACACTTCTTGAATTGTTTCAAATGCTAACATCCATTTGCACAAAGTGTCTGCGCTGCATTCAAATGCAAACACTTTACTCAATAAAAAAAAAAAGATTCATTGACCGGATTGGTAGCCATTCTCATGGGGAGAGGTCAGCAAGAGCCATCGATTTTCCCTCTTTTCTCTCCGATAAACTCCGCTACTGAAGATTGTCTTCTAGGATCTATTTTATCGTAGAGAAGAGTGCAATAATATGAGATGTGCTTACTGGCAGGAAAACTTTCCACAACATACCCTGATTGGAATTAGTATAATTTTAGACACGATTCGGTCTGTTTCAAAAATAATAATCCATCCACTTTGTTCAATCTTTCCTCTTTTTGAACATAGTATCTATTTCATGAAGAAGGGAAACTGGTGGATGGAAAACAAATTGAACCTGCATATTCTATGGAAATCATTTAGACACAACTGCTAACAACTTTCTTATGAATAAAGTTCCCTCACCTCGACAGAGAGAGAAAATGGACTTATTCGCGTCAAATAATTCGAATGACACCTAAGTGTCTAAAATCCTTAGTAAAATAAATAATCTAATAGTAGATTTTGAATGTCTGTATCTAAAGAAACTTCCTCTAGAGCTTGTCTGCAGACACCTGAAGACCCCGAACGCCCCACAACACATTTTTCAGTCTCAGCCCACAAAAGGATGCAAAGAATGGCTGTCAGGCCCTCTGGCATCATCAGTGGCTGAATTCGAAGGACGGAACCGCAGGCCAGTTCTGTGGTTTCATTTGCTTTAATAAGCAATGTTAGAGATTATTTCTGATAACACAGTCATCCGTGGAATGTGTTCCCAGACATTCTGAGTCTAACTCTTAAGTCCTTGCTGTGAAGGGACGGCCGGTGTTATTAAGTTGTTAGATTAGCAAGGTTCTACTGCATTTTCTCTTTAAGCCAGAGTGTTTTCACAGCTGAGCTGTAATGCTCTGAAAATGCCTACCTAACAAGATCCAGACGTGGAGTTGAATCCCAAATGGTAAGCGGCGAATGGCATTCAGACACGATTACCTTGCTGAGGCCATGGAAAGTCAGGGCGTCTGAAAAGACACTGAGCTTAAGTCCAAAAGCCAAGTGGGAGCCGAGGCAGGAAATAGGTGGCTCTTTCAATAAGAACATACCTCCCCAGGGCGGGGAGGGGTTCATTTTCTAGAGAAGACCAGCGTGACTCCAATCCCTTCCAAGGAAGGCCCACAGACAGAAGGAGCCTAAGTTCTCCCACTGTTGACTAAATGTTACATTGAGCTCCCTGGAGTCCACTCTTGGAACAGAATTTCAAGGAACTCACATTCAGCTGGCTCGTCGGCGGGACTTGCTGCCTCCGTGAGTAAACGCAGGGTTTCCTAAGAAGCCGCCTTTCTCAGGAATTAAAGGACTGAGATTCTTAAGTGCAGAAAAACGTGAATTTCTCAGAAAGGCAGGTAGAGGGATCAAGTTGTAGAACAACAGAGCTGGAAAGAAAACTCCAGAGCAGCTCAGGGCAGAGAGCTGAAGGAGCTCAGAAAGTTACAATTCAGAAAAGCCTATTTTGGTTGCCCCTGGAGGCTCCCCTTGCGAAAGGGTCTGGCCTGGCCACTGGGTTGAATCTGCCGCAAGCCCTGTTTGCCTGGCTTGGTGGTGGACTTTCAGTCCCCACGTGACAGAAGCTTGTGACAGTGGGGACCCTGGACTTGCGCTGAGCACAAGAGGGGAACAGAGAGTCATGAGGTCTCGGCCCTGGGGCCATAGGGGTGAAGGGTCCACTGGTAGCAAAGGTGACAATAAGGTAGTGGAGTTTTAGGGGCAGGTTTGAATAAAAGACAGGAGGAGTTTAGTGATGTGTGACCTAGGACAAAAGGTCATTTTTTTCCCTAAGCTTCCTTATTCAAATTCACAGCTCAGAAGCATTTAGGGCCCCTGAGGCAGAAGCTCTCTTGAATTACAATCTAAGAAAGCAGGATCTAGAGTGAGGAATGAAATCCAGCATCCGAGGCCACACAGGGACTGCTCTCTTTAAGGACGAGGCATGAAGGCATCTAACTGGTTATCTTTGCACACTTTGTAAGTGAAGACCCAAAGTAGCAATCATTAATTAATAATACACACAAGTGACATGACTCCTGGTGGTGCTGCTGATTCCCTAAACCAAGCACTTGAGTCTCTTTAGGTCCATATATGTTCTATAGAAATTTTTGTAACAGTGAATGTAAAAGAGAGAAGTAAATTTGATCTTATGAATAGAATAAATCAACATAAGCTTTTTTCTTTTAAAGGAAAGGTATAGGTAGGAATGAAGGTGAACAGACAGGGAGGTGGGGAAGAAGCACTTCATTTCATCTTTCCTCGGTTGTCACATGAATTGCTCCCCTCCATCCCCCAGACTCGGGACACGAACCTCGGGTCTTGGGGTGTGCGTGGACTGTGCTCCTTTGGAGGCAGCTGACCGTACCACTACTCTGCCAGGGCACGGTCAAAAATAAGTTCCCGATTGTATGTCTGTTATCACATCATGCAGGAATGCTGTGGAATGGGTGGGATGTCACTTTATTGGAGGACATTTGGAATGATCGGACTTAAAATACGGACTCTCCAGCTTGCTCAGAATGAACTCAGAGCCAGGTCTCAGACATCTCAAAGCCAGTGACAATCACGACAAAAGGCTGAGGGGGAGAGTGGAGGGCTGTCTGTGACCAGCACAGAGATGCTCCCTGAGTGTCATCCCAGGGCGGGTTCTCCCGGGAACAGACTTGGAGACGAGGACTGGTGCACGAGGATTTGTTAAGGAACTGTTGGAACCAGTGTGCAGGGTGGCCAGGTGAGGGAACAGGCCGGCAGGCGGGACAGAGAACGGGAAGAAGCCAAGCCAGGGAGCTATTTCAGGGTACATGCCAGCCTCCGCCTAACCCAGTGGAGAGCTGGAGTGTCAGTTACAGCTCGGATTTGTGCCAACTCCGGACAGAGTGCTGGCCGTCCATACTGGGCGCCAGCCGGGCATTGACCAAGGGCCCCCAGGGGAGGCTGCCAAGTCCCAGGCACCTCTAACTCTGGCTTTCTGAAGAGAGTCACAGGGGCTGGCTTCAGAAAAGAAGGGAAGGACACCCAGAGATGGAAAAGGGATTTGGAGGGGATCGTAGGGAACCCCAAACATGTTTACCATGTGTGTTAAGAACGGCAGTTGCACCCTGGTGGAGTAGGGGTGGGTCAGCCGCTTCCAAGGAACACAGTCCATGTGCGTCCCAAGGACCCGGGTTCCGTCCCAGAGCCGGGAAAAGGGGGTGGAATGGGGACAGACAGCAATGTGAAGATGAAATAAAAATAAAACGTTTCCTCCTCCTTTCTCTTCCTGCCTGCCTGCCTGCTTGTCTTCATTCCCGTCTACACCTTTCCTTAACAAAAAAAAAAAAAAAAAAAAACTGCAGACAAGACAAGGAGCTGTTTCAGAGATAAATCAAGACTCCAGAGGCAGACACTTCCAGTCGCAGAAGCTGGTCTGTGATTGGGCTGCTTCTCATATGGGCGGCTCCACGCAGCGGCCCACAGCAGCGTGTGTCGACTTCGCGGTGTCCGCAAGCCGCGGCTGGTGATTCCCTGGGCAATGCTGGGAGGCCAGCTGCTGGATAATCTCTGGAACCCCTGACCTCATCTCTGCCCTCCTGCCCCTGCACGGACCCCAGGGGAGTAGAGGGTGCAGCAAGTCTGACCTGGGCAGCTAATGAGCCTCTTTCCTCTTCAGACTGTGTCTTACTGAGCACTTTTTTTAAGATAAGGCACAGGCAGGAATGAAGGTGAGTAGGCAGGCAGGCAGGCAGACAAAGGAGGAGGAAGCATTTTCTCTTATTTTAATTTGGTTGTTCACACTGGTTGTTCCTCCAGTCCCAGGACATGAGTCTGGGTGCTTGGGATGATGTGACTGGGCTGCTTCGGAGGTGGTAGATGCAACTATTGCTCCACCAGGGCATGCCTGCTGCACACTTTTTCTCTTTGATAACTGGTGAGGCTGACAACTCTAATCAAGGGCCAAATTTATATATATATGTCTATGCATATGTATGTTTATATATACACATACATATATATTATTTCTCTTGTTTACAAAGTAATACTTATTTTAAGATATTGCATTTGCTTCTCAAGTTAGGGGTATTACACACCACACCACCACCAAGCTCTAAAGGACCCTTTCCCTCTGCTTTGTTCCCTTTCTGCTTCCCTCCCTTCTCACACCCTCCTGGCAGCCATCATCTTGTGTCCTGAGTGTTTTTTTGCTGGGGTTTATCTGTGTGTTTCATTTCATTATATTCTACAAATGAGTGAAACCATCCCATATTTCTCTTTTTCTTTCTGACTTATTCGACTTAACGTGATCCCCTGCAGTTCCATGCAGATGGTTGCAAAGGGCACAGTTTCATTATTTGTAGTAGATGCAGAGAATTCCATGGAGTATCTAGACCCCAGCTCCTTTATCCGGGCATCTGCAGATGGACATACTGGCCGCTTCCAGGTCTTGGCCCCTGTGCACTGCTCAGGGGCTAAAGTCAGAGAAACAAACGCCAGAAGAGAGTCATGAAAATGGAGGTCTGTTAGGAATGGAGAAACCGCAGAAGGATTTTTGGACATGAGCCTTCACTGCAGTCTTGAAAATCGCAGAATTGGGAGACACAGGAAAGGAAGAGCATCTGGCAAAGGGGAGCAGACCGAGCAAAGGCACAGAGGTGAGAGCCCACTGCACTCTCAGGACACAAGTGGAAGACTGGCTTCCCTAGTGAAGAATCGGCACAGAAAGCATCTCACGGTTGGTGGCCCTGGGTCTGAAAAGTGGGTCATAGTCTCACGCCCTCGCCCCCACTCTTGCTTGCTTCAGCGTCTTTCTGAGTCTCTGCCCAGTTCCCCACTCAGCCTTGCTTTCCAATCAAGCTGTGCCGGGCTCCAGACCATCCTCCTAATTAATATGTGCCAGGTTCCAGGAGCCGACAAGCTCTTAACACAAAGAAACAAATGATACAAGCCCGGAGGAAAGGCAGAGCAAAATAAAGACAGCAGGGGTGTCGTGAGCACACGGCATCAGGAACGGGTGCGTTTCAGAGACTTTTTGGAGAAAGGGGAAACCTGATGTGTTAAGTAGGGTCTATTTCAGTGATGAGTCTGCTCCGAGGAAGTAAGGAAAGAAACAAAAGGGGTAGGAGAGGGGCTGTTCAGGAAGGCATGGTGGAGGGAGAGGGGAGCCAGTTACTCTCTGTGGCCTGGTGTCTGGTCTGTGGGCTCCCAGAGGCCGACATCATGGCCTTGTGCCTCAGAGAAACACCATGAGTGAAGAGCTTTGTGGATAAAGGACCCCTCTGCTGCTGAGAGGGGCCATTGCAGGGGCTGAAACCAGAGGAAGTAAGCTAGGAACCAGAGAGGAAAGGGGCCTCGCGTGTCATCCATCTTCAATCCCCCAGCAAAGGGCTGGGCGCCAGCAGAAGAATCACACACGTGCTTCTCACCCAACCTCGGCTACCTGCTGACCCTGGTGGTCAGACCTTCAGCTGGTGCTGAGACAAGACGGCCTGTCTCCTACACGGCTGCCAGGCTGAGTCTCCAAAAGCGTGACTTCGAACGTATTATCTGATGTTGGGACCTAGCAATGGCAACCCCCTGCTTAGCGGAGGCTGTCCCTGTGGGGTACGGGACTGGGAGAACCCTCCTACATCTCCTCTCTTCTGTGCAGTGAGGCTGGTACGGCCACTGCATGGTGAGACTGTGTCAGAAGGAGATAACCCCGGGGAAGCACAGGACACACTCAGTGCTCGGCGACTGTGAATTTCATTACAGGCTGAGGGGCTGTTGCGGTGAAAGACCAGCTCTCCACTCCAGCTCCGTGATCTGGGGATGTTTGTTCTCTGTCTCTCTTCCCTGCCTATAAGAGAGTTGTTGAGAGGATTAGACGCGTGATATAGCTAAAGCATCTTAACTAGTCCTTGCTGCTCGACAGATTTTGGTCTTATGTTCCTGTGATATCATGAATACCATCATCATCATCATCATTGCCATCGTCATCATCATTATTTAGATCTGGGAGATCAAAAGTACTAAGTAGAAACAGTAGAACATGCTTTGAAAAGATTCCCTGAAGTTACCCTCGGGGTGGAGGCGTGGAAGAAGGGATGCACTGTGTCCTCCAGCCCCTGGAAAGACAAGACACTTGTGACCAGAGAGGGGCCTGGGGGTGCTGAGAGTGCTTGTTGCCTGGGGCTGCTCTCTGCTGGCCTGTGTGGATCTAGTGGGTTCCTTCCTACCTGAATCCCAATCAGCCTGCCTTGGTCCTGGTGATTAAGTGGAGGACTTGCGCTCCTCTGCTATCATGAGAGACCCTCGTGGAAATTTCAATGTGTGAACCTGAGGTGCATTCATGATGGCCCGCTGCTTCTTTCCAAAAGCAATGAGTGGCATGGCCCATTTTGTGTAATATCAGCGAGGCTGTCCACACATGTCCCCAGCCGGAGAAGTGGGGGCATACTACCAAAGCAGGGTGAATCCAAATCATAAGGTTTGTATGAAAGCCAGGAGTCGAGGGGCGGGACAGGGGTTCTTTTTCTTGTCATGGAGCCAGGAACACTAAGGATCATGGAAGGCTGGATCTACCAGGGAATTCTTGCTGTTGTGTTGGAGAGACTATGAGAATGAAGAAAAAGTGAAAAAATGGACCAAGGTCTCACTACATTGCTTGAGCGACTTGATGCAGCCATGCCTGAAGCCAGAAACCCAGACTTCCCTGCCCTAACCCCTGAGCCAATTAATCCATAAAGCTGATGAAGCTGGGTTTTGGTCATGTGTGCCAATGAACACAGTGACTTTATTTGCAAACATGACAATTTTGCTTCATAGACATTAAATTCATTTCCACAAGAAATAATAACGTTAAAAATTAGTTGCAGGGAGTTAATGACCTAGGAGTGAGGAGAAAACTGGGGTACAACAGAAGGCAGAGAAGATGCTCCGAAGCCGTGGGAAAGATAAAGGAAGCCGAGGGGAAGTGAACGGACTGGAGACCGGCTGGCTGAGTGTGAGGAGAGCGAAGGAACAGGGTCTCTTGCAGAAGAAGCAGACAGTAATGACAACGTGCTCACCACAGTTACTGTGGCCATGTGTAAGGCCCATCGATAAGCTTCAATGTGTTGGCACAGATTTGACAAGTCACTGCTCAGCTATGCTGGGACAATTAATTAAAATCTCCCAAGGCATCTAAATCCCAAAAGGTGACATGGACCTAGATTCACACAGCCCTGGGTTCAGAGCCAACTGTGGGACATACAGGGACTGAGGGACATTAAGGGAATTATTTGACATCTCTGAATCTGTTTCCATTTCTGTACCATAGGGATAGTAATGCCTTCCTCTGTTATATAATAAGCATTGATGCCACTATTTTATTTAAGTTTCTCCATGCCCCCTGGGGTTGCAATTGTGCGTGTGCGTGTGCGTGTGTGTGTGTGTGTGTGTGTGAGAGAGAGAGAGAGAGAGAGAGAGAGAGAGAGAGAGAGAGAGAGAGAGCTAAATCCAAGTCCATGCCCAAAATGACAAAACAGATGATATATTAGATGAAGAATTAAATATAAGAAAATTAAGCTTTTGGGTATTATCATTATCTGCAGAAAAGTGTTGATTTACAAGCATTTCATTGTGAAACTGCAGGGAGTGGGGAAAGTCCTCCATCCCTCTGAGGTTCTTATGCTGGTCAAGCAAACAAATTAACATCAGAGATTAATAAAAGAAAAAACCCAAAAATTTAATTACAAACATATAACGATCTTAAATTCTAAAGTAAACAAGACAGACTGAGGACTTCTATTCTGATCTTAGAAAAGGATTTGGCTTTCAAGGGGAGCGAGGGGGCCTTCACATGAGGGGATGACTTCTGTGACAAAACCTTGTTTCTACGTGCTGTCCCGCCTTAAGATAGGATTTTTCTGATAAAAAGGTTATTACTGGAGCTGACCCTATATCTAGATATCATTATTCTTTAAGGTGATGGTCAGGTTTCTCTCAAGACTCTCAGGCCTTGATTAACCTTTCACTCCACATACCAAGGTCATATATATTGTACATAGCCTGCCCTGGACATTTTAGAAACAGACTTCTAACATGTTTTGGGAAACAAATCTATGGTGGAAAGACAGACAGATGGATGGCTGGATGGATGGATGGATGGATGAGTGGATGGACGGAGAGTTGAGAGAATGATTAAGGAATTGGTTCAAACAACTAGGGAGACTGGCAACTCCAAAATCTGTAGGAAGAGTTCAGTTCAAGCCTGAAGGCTGTCTGCTGGCAGAATTCCTTCTTCTCCTATAACAGGAGACCAATCTTTTTTCTATTAAGGCCTTCAACTCAGTGAATGAGATCCATCCACGATATGGAAAATAATCTGCTTGAATCAAAGTCTGATTTAAATGTTAACTTATTTTTCAAACTTCATACGAAAAGAATGTATGACCAAATATCTGAATACCGTGATCTAGACAAATTGACAATAAAATTAGCTACCTCCATAATGGTTTTTGGACCCCTGACTTCCCAAATGAGGCCCTGGGGGGACACGGGCAGAGCGGCTGTATGTGCCACCAGCAAAACCCAGACCATCATGTCCCACTGTCTCGGGACTCCCTCAAATCACCAAATGACTTCCCAGAATAGCACCTGGGAACTCCAGACATGGGGAGTTGGGCCTCATCTGCATCCACAACCTGGCTAGGCTGAGGACATTTAGGTTATACTTTCTTCTTAACTTCTTAACGTTTGAAGACATGTCTACCCATCTTTATACCTAGTGGCCAGCATGTAACTGGGATGGGGTATTCTCAGAGGACAGGTCTTCACAAATGTTGGCTCTCTGGCGTGGCTTATTCACTAGAAGCTGGACTAGAAACAGACACTGTGACTCACATTAGTCCAGTAATACGTGCACAAGACCTTGATGTCGGCCTCTGCAGAAGCCACCTGGAGGATGGCATTTTAAAGGTTTGGTCGCCACTCCACCTCTGTCCATGGGGCCTTAGAGAGGTGTCCCACCCTCTCTAGGGCTCTCTTTCATGGTTCATAAAATAAGGAAGTTAGACCAGATGACCTGTGGGGTTTCTTCTAGCTTTTCCATCTGCTTTCAGTATCACCGTCCAGATAGAGACACCAGGCGAGGGTACGTGGAACTCGTAGTGATAAAAGGAGATTCTGGGAAAGACACCACTGGTTCCTCTGTCACATTCTCTCACTGAATGTCCAAACCAGGTGAATGATTCTTTGCCAGCCTCAGAGTTCATTATCTTTGAGTACACATTTTTAAATGATGTGTAATTATAACAGGTAAAAAGGAAATTTAAGATCCCATAGTCCTCAAGCCCAGTGATTGCCTCTGTTAACATTTCGATACATCCTTCCAGACGTTTTCTAATATAAACACTTTTTTCTGGTCAAAAAAGTCACTAATTCTATATTTTGATCTTTTAGAATTTTGGGACCAGTCTTCTTTCATTGTTATTTTTCTCTTTTTCAATCTTCAAGATCTCCCCACAATGGTCTCCTCAGATTCTGGTTTTAATGTGAACATGGAAGACAAGAGACAGGGGTTTGCTTTAGTAGTTGGAGAAAAAATGTCAGAAGTCAAAATATAGAGAACTTTTTGGAGGATCAAAGCAGGAAGGATTTTTTTCCAGGAAAATTTTGCCTCTGTAGTTTAAATTATATCTCCCTGCCCCCTAAATATGTCCAGGTGTTAGTCTCCAGTGCCTATGAAGACAATTTATTTGGAAATAGTGTCCTATCGATCTAAGTAAGCTAATGATCTTAAGTTCATCCTGAACAAGATATTTGCACATTTGCAGACAGGTAGAACCTGAATCCAATGACTGGTGTCTTATTTTTTTTAAGGAGAAGGATATTTGAGACACAGACTTAGAGACACACAGAAGGTGAGGCATGCGATGATGGAATAGGGGTCAGAATGATGCATCTGTAAACCAAGAAGGCCAAGGATTTCCAACCACCACCAGAAGCTAGGAGAGAGGCATGGAACAGATGTTCCCAGCAGGTCTTGAATCTGGAGTCCTGGACTTCGGGAAAATAGGTTTCTATTGGTATATGCCGCCATGTGTGTGGAAATGTTATGAGAGCCCTACAAAGCTAAGACTCCTCTATATTGTATGCTCTCTTCTTTCATTTTGTTCTCATTTCCTGACCTGCCTGGTGAGTCCCTGCCTGCCTTTCTACAGACCTTAGAAGAAAGTCCTGGTAAAGTGGGGCCGGGTCTGCTTCCTGAACAAGAATGATATTGTTCTATTTCCAGAATTAAGAGCTACTTGATGTACAAATGAAGCCTGCTGACTCTAAAAATTCATATGGAAAAAGGCAGTTGAAGACCCTAAGCCAAGCTCCAGTAGCAATTATAGTAATAGTAATAGAATCTTCTAATCTATCAGAATCTTCTAAATGAAAAGAGAATCATAACATTGTCAGCTCCCTGCTCCAGTTCTAAAGTCACCTCCATCCAAGAGTGCATTGGGTCTGATTAGGAACACATCGGAATGATATCGACTCATCTCTTTGATCAAACTGTTTTTGCTCCTGACAATTGCTGGGAAGATAGCAAACACCACTGTGTGCTCTATCCAGAGGGAATTCGGTTTCAAATAAAAATCAGGTCTGCTCATAATTATTACATATTAGAGGGGTTTTTTAGAGCTTTGTAGCTATTTTTCTGATTTGTAGTAGCTCTCCATGAAGCCAAGTCTTATTGCAGTCATCCTCCCTTTCATTATTATTCCAGTAAAAAAAAAATGGCATGTCACACTTTCTAAGAAAATTTGTGAAGGTGGGCGAGAGGTAGTACCTTCTGTGTGGACTTATTCCCATGCAATAACAGGGGTCTGTGGGGTTCAATACAGACTGACTGGGGGGCAGGATTGGGGTCTTAAGTTCAAGAAACCAGTTTTCAAATGTGCGCTTCAAATGATAGAAAGGAATGTTGTGGAGTTTAAATTTCAGAAGTTAATTTCATTTTGTATTCAGGAAATTTTCTATTGTGCTGACAGCTTTTATGTTACCTAGACTGTCATTCACTTGGAATGAAATTTACTCACTGTACAAAATGCCATTTAGATACACCCAGAGTGGAGAAACCAAGGTTTCAGGAGAGTAATGAGAAAATTTATTCAGCAGATTACTAGGTGATGATATTTTGTAGTTTCTTCTGTGAAGGAGGCCCCTCTGCTGGGCACAGAGGCACCAGAGATGAATATAAGAGAGTCCCCCCACTTGGGCAGCTGATAGTCTAGCAGGAGAGCAGACAATGCAGAGGAAGCGGGACCACGGTGTGTGTGGGGGGCGGTGAGCACCAAGAGCCTGGAGCAGAGCGCCCAACCTCCGCAAAGGAAGGGCGCCATCTTGGAATCTGAAGAGTGGTCAGGCTAATGTGTGGGGAAGGGAGGTGAGCAGACACAGAGTGCCACATAAGTCAAGGCCAACAGCTTTAGGGAGATTCGCAATTTGGGAAAATAGAGCAGAAGGATGGGAATACAGAGGTTGGAGAGTGGGGAAAACCTTTGATAGGGGCTGGGTGACATAGGCCTTGGATGTCAGCCCATGAAAGGTGCCCTTTTAATTGAGAGGACTTAAAACAGGGTGTGTGTGCTGTAACCAGATTTGTATACCACAGATGGGATAACCGAAAACACAGGAGAAAGGCCAAAAAAAAAAAAAAAAAAAGTCTAAGGAAATAAAATTCAGTTACACCAATCCTAATGTTAGGGAACAAACTGCACAACATAAAATGGCAGACTCTGCTTTTATTAAGTAAAGTATGACCATGTAGTGGAACACATTCTGTCTGTGTTAAGAAACCAAGGGAGCTTCATCATCAAAATTATTAATAAACACATTATTATTCTAGCCCTAGTATGGAAAACAATGAAATATGAGACAAGCCTTGAGCTCCTTTCCTGATTCTGAAAACATTGTGTAACTAAACTACCTGGGATTAAGAGGAACCATCCCTCATTCCATGTACTTGTAGTAGGCAGACCAAGAGAAGGGTGATGTTTCAATATTTCAAACCAAATTCCTTCAGCTGAGGGTGTTAAGTAACTTGTTATTTTAAGCAATTTCGACAGATATTTGCATATGTAAGCAAGCCTTTTCTTTGAACCAGTCCATTATATAACCTCACTTATCCCTGCAGGTAATAAACTGCTATAAATACAGAATTAGATCTAATTCCAGGTTCTCTCTGCAGTCACATGTAGTCAGACCAATAAGAAATGAACACATTTGATAGGGACAATAGCTGCCTTCCACTTCACATACCTCTTACGAGTTATTTCTGCTCTCAATTCCACATCAAGAAAACATATCATACTTCCTAACTCATTCAGATAAGCATCAGAAGAGCTCATATTAATAACAACTGTACAGGGATGTGTTGGAGTGAGCCATATGAGTCTGCTGCTTAATGTTTAGAAATAAGCAATATTTACTCTTTTCTCCCCATCTGCTATTTAAGGCATCTTATTCATTAATTTATTTATAACCAACTTTTTAAGCTCCCTACGGTAGCCACATTTTGAATATGAAAGGCAGGATTTCATGTCACATCAGGTACATTCATGTCTTCCGGCAGCTGATAAACAGTTAAGAAGCTGAGATTGTGAATGGCGCCTCTGAAAAGGCAAATCTGTGAGTGACACTGATGTCCATGTCTTCTCAATTCTGAGAAGCAGCATGGGCTCTGGAGCCAGGCTGTCCGCGGCATGAATCCCACCCAGTTCCGCCATTCACCAGCATCAGACTTTAGCACTTTACTTTTCCTCTCCAAGCCTCACGCTTCTCACCCACAATGGAATCCTTAACAGAGCTTACCTAATATGTTTGTGGTGAGGATTATATAAATTAAGGTTTGTAAAGTGCTTGGAACAAGGCAAGTCACATAAGGACTCCATCAATTCTGTTTTCATAAACGCCTTCAGTTCCTGCCGAGGGATCATTTACTGAATGCTTAGTGTGAGCAGCTCAACACCCTAGCTGCTGCAGAAGACCGGATGGTGGGTACTGCACTCCAGCAGGTGGATTAAATTTATGAACAGATAACTGTGTATCGGGAGGGAATTCACAAGCTTACTGGCCAGTTTTGAATGCAAATTTATTTCTCTATTGTTATCTGACAAATTTGCACAAACTTAGTGGCTTGAAATAACCTATGTTTATTATCTCACAGTTCTTATGGGTCAGGGATATGGCCCTGGCTTTGCCGAGTCCTTTGCTTTAGGGTCTTCTGCAGGCTGCAGTCGAGGTGTGGGTAGGGCTGCATTCTTACCTGAAGGCTCGCCTGGGAAAGGACTCTCTTGTAAACTCATGTTGCCAGGATTCATTTCCTGGAGAATTGCTGACCAAGAGCCTCCGATCCTTGCTGGCTGTGAGGGAGGCCTCCCTCAGTCCCTTCGATGTGGGCTCTGCAACATGGCAGCTTTATTAAAACGTCCAAGCAAAAAACGCAAACGAGATAGTTTAAGAACAAGAGGGAAGTCTCACTCTCATGTACCTCATCACAGAAGATAATGATGTGCTCCATGCTCGGGACAGTTTCCACAGCACCCACCTCTCTGAGGCACTGAGCTGTCCCTCACTGTCGCCGCCATCAACCCACACATGGAAACCAACTTCTCTCTGCCTCCCTAGGGTTTGTTGCTATTGTAATCTCAGTGTTAGATTCCAGAAGGGAGGCAAAAACTTGGCTTACTTTACCATCTGTCCGCAAACAGAAGTCAGTTCTTTATACATTCCTCTAACCCCCTTCAACAGTTGTGTAACTCTGTCTAGATCCTCTGAAGTCCCCCTTGTTGGTTCAACAACCCCACCCGGTTGTTTCTAGGAGCTTTGTACCAAAGAGTTGATATTAGTAACTTTGTTTAGAGAGCTATCCTTGGTACCCCAGAACCACTCCGCACAGATGCCTCCAGAAACCGAAGAGCCTGGGAACTTGCAACCTGCAATCCACAGTGCCCTGCAGTTAATAACTGAATGGCAGAGGAGTCATGGCTCCCTTACTTGCGAACAGGATAAATTCTGCTGGCAAATTATTCTCAAAAGCTCCTCGGGGATTCGGAGTCTAGGCTAGAACTTTACTTGAAATCACAGCCTTGCTTGACTAACTTGTGTTTCCTCTTCTGCTTTCCCTACTCCCTTACCAATGTCTCCTGGGCTAACTTGTTTAATAAATTACTTGCACGCACATCCCTTCCTTGGGGTCTGTGTCTGGGGAACCCGCCTAAGACAGCTGATAGCACAAGTGGACCCAGGAAGCTGAGTTTAAGGATGCTTCTGCATTCAGGTCCTTCACCAACATGAAAATGGGGGCCCTCTCCCTAGTGGAAGGTGGTATTCCATGTCTTTTTTTATTCTGTATTTCTTTGAGATTCAGCCTATATTTATTTGACATAAAAAGATATTTGATATATCTTTATCCGATACCTTATTTTACTTAAATGTAAGGATATACACACAAATAAACCTGTAATTAACATTGTACGATAAAACATTGGGAGCAGGTGTTTTGTCTTTTAATATCTGCTACTAATTAAGGTATTCTCTCTTTGTGTCATTGCAGTTCCTAAGATGTTGACTCTTGGTAAATAGTGATAAATACAGATGGGAAGGGGTCACTGGCTTTTGCAATATCTCTAGTTTTTAAGAAATACAGAGGAAAAATAGTCATAGGTATTATGTAATCGGGTGGAATTGCTGGAGTAGGTTCAGAATAAAGGAGTAAACTATACAAATTCAGGTCCCAGACCTCATGTTACCCACCAACCAATGCCGCTCCCTCAGTCTGTTCACAGGGAATCTCCTATAACCAGCTGAGAAACGGAAGATGCAAGTGAAAACAGAGAGCCACTGCACTACTGTCCCACCCAGAGATGGCTCTGAAGAGACCAGTGCAGATACATCACTTTTTAAAAGTATTTTTTAATGAAACACGAAGTGTATTTATTTACTTACTTATTTCCTTCCTCAGCCCCAGGTCTCCAACCCTGTCCTTGGGCTTTGCATGGCTTGCACCTTAACCTGCGAATCACAGAGGCACACTGAGGAGAAACCATATAATAGGCAGAGTTTGGAGCATTGGACCTGGTCATCTACCTTGACTGGAGAGAGGTGGCCCCAGGTAAGAATACAGATAAACTCATGGGCACTGGTCAGTGACTGGTTGGTCGTGGAACTGGAAGGAATGGAATTGGAAGTTGGGAAACAAGATAGTTTGAGGAAGGAGACCTCTGGGAAAGGACACAATGGGAATGAAGACCTCTGTTTTGCAATTGATGCTTCCCAGAGAACATTCACCACAGAAAAGGCATTAAGCTACCACGTAGGCAGGATGACCCACCCAGCAGCTATCAGTCAGCCTCTGTCCTCAGTTACTTTAGCCCTAGTTCAATAGGCAAGGCCGATGAATATAGTGGCTAGACTGAAAAAAGTGGGGGCTATGCAGGAGTCCAAATGCATGGGCACCTGTCACCAATGCTTGACCTGTCAGTAACAGACTGACTCAGAGTCCCCAATATAGTATATTCCTTGAGGAACACAAGCAGTGACTTGGTGGTGAACAATGTCCCCTTTCACCCTGAAAATGACAGCATTTTGTTCTGACTAGGATCGATATGAATGTGGTGTATGAATTTGCCTTTTCTTACAGCAGTGCCTAGGCAAGATCTGCTTCTTGAGGCCTCAAAGTATTTGATCTATTAACACAGGATCCCCCCAAATATTTTTACACATTTATTGCCAAAGGAGACATGGTAACATAAACAAGGGATCACTGATCGCATATCATATAACACCACTCAGAAACTTCTAGCATGATATAATGAACGCAACCACCTTTTGAAGGCATAGATAGTCATGACTGAGCAACCATATCTTGAGAGGTGGGGGCACTATCCTTCAGGATGCAGTACATATCTTGAAGTGATTGCCATTATGTTGTGTTGTGTCACCAGGGTGTAGAAAAAATGGACCTGGGAACCAAGAAGCGTAAAGAGGAGTAGCCTAACTCCTCATGACTCTCAGTGACCTTATTGGGGAATGCATCTTTCTGGCCCTTTCTGGTCTTGAGGTTCTAGTTCCTGAAGGGAGGTTGCTTCACAACAAGGGGTACAGGGAAGGTCTTGATACACTTAAAGCTACAAGTCCAGTCCCACCATTTGAAATTCCACCTGAGCAAAGAAAGCAATTCCCAGAATGGCAGTGGCAATTGACCCTGATCATCACCCAGAAGTAGAGCTGCTGCTTCCCAATGGAAGCAGGAAGAAATATGTTTGGCATTCTGCTGACCCGCTAATTTCCCATGCTACTCCCTTGTCCAGTTTTAACTGAAAAGCAGCAAATGTAGCAACCTTTACCTGAGAGAGACATGGTATTAAGGAGCTCAGATCTCTCACGAATGAAGATCTGAGTCGCTCCATCAGGAAAGCTACCTAGACAGGCAGAAGGGTAGCAGAGAACAAGAGTCGAGAATGGATAGTAGAGAAGAGAGATGATGAATGTTAATTATAACCACAGATCCAGCTGCAGCAAGGGCTGTGGTTTGTTCCACTAGATCTATGACCCTTCAGAATAAGATGTGACAAAAGAGACTGGACTTAACTCCAGAAGCATGTGCATCTGAACGATGCTTCCAGTGTTCTCTCTGCCCAGATCTTTCCAGCTCCCTTGACTGGGTCACTGTACCCGTCTCCTGCTTCTGGGTACTTCTTCCTGCATGACTCACATCTCTCACCTCCTTCAGAGAACCACCTTTTCTTTTGCTACAGCAATTGCCTTATCCAGACTCACCCAAGGGCTGAATGTACCTCCTCCCTGCCCTTCAGAAGGTCCTTTAGCCAGCGACTGACAGGTGCCACAAGGTGGGATCGACTTTCTGTGTAATTTGTGCCCCAGAGCTCCTTTGGGATCAAGTTGAGGCGAGAACTTGACCTTAAATGCTCCCTGCTTGCCTTCTTCTCTCATTTTGCTTCCTTACTCTTTCACTAATTTCGTCTGGAAGCACTCCTAAACCAATTGCTTGCACATAAATCCTTGGCAGCTCAAGACCCAAGAACTCAAATTCCTAGTAGAATCTACACTCTTCGTGGACAGACACTGTTTAGGGGAAAAATATTTTCCTATCCTTTTTTTGTTTGTTTTTTTTTAAAGAAAAGGTGCAGACGGGAAGAGAGAGGAGGAAAAAGCTTTTTATTTAGTTGTGCAGTTAGTTGTTCCCTCTGCCCTGGAAACAGCAGACCAGACTGCTGCTCCACCAGGGCATGCACAGGAAAAAAAAAGTCTTAATATTCCACATTTTTAGACCAGCATGGGATACCTATCAGGAGTCAGTGTGGTTCTGGCCAATTCTCTGATTTAGGTTCTCTTTCTTTAGTAGGGATCTGAAGATCCTAAGTGGTATTTCTGGTGCTATATTATAGATGGGGCATCTATATGTAAATTATCATTGATATATCCATGTAAACTATAAATTTCAGGGGTTCTGGACAATCCTGTTTTCAGCTTTTCAATCCCCTTATTAGATCATTTTTAGATCGTGTGTCCCTTTTGGTGCTTGTATTTGTTTGGATAGTAGGAGGGAGGGTATAGGAGCCAGAAGATGGGAGGCCGGAAACTTAAGCGCTGTGTGAACGCGGAGACCTTGATGTTAAGCGATACTGAAGCTCAAATCCTGGCTCCACCCCCACCAGCTGGAAGACCTTGGCGACGTTTTATTCCTGCTCAAATGAAGTTACGAGCTCCGACTTCACCGGATTGAAGATGACTGAAGATGAATCGCTGTATGCAAAGTGCTGAGCACGAAAAGCTCTGGAAACCCGTTCCTCCTGGAAGACGGAGGCGGGTAAAGCCCTCTCAGTGGAGTTTGGGGACGTCGCTGTCCGGACAGTCAGCGTCGGCAGAGGCAATGCCAAAGTGTTTTCGCTCCTTTCCCCTCCCAGGGCACAGGGCTCAGTTCTGTGAGCCAAAGGGACAGAGGACAGCATTTCGACCCGGAAGGGCGGGCCTGCATGCCCCCAGGCCCTGGGCCACCACGTGGCTTCCAGACGCCTCGGCGACCCTCCCCCACCTCCGCTCCGCCGGGCAGAAGTAGGTGAAGGGTGGAACCGCGACCGCCGCGGAGGCGGACGCTCCCCGCTGGTTTCCTAGCAACGCCCGTCCCGCCCCGTCCCGCCCGGCGAGGCGCGCCCGCTGCCGCCGCGAAGCGGGGGTAGTGGGGTGTCGCCGCCGTTGCCATGGCAGCGCAGCCGCCTCTCCTGACGCCGGCGGCGCCTGCGGGACGCGAGAGCTGGGGGCCCGGCGTGGGCGACCTGGCTGACTGGCCGCTTTGCTCCGGCTGCGGCCGGGTCCGGCCTTGTGCTCGCCGGTGCCCGCGGCGGGGACCGGAGTCGCCTTAAGCCTGTCGGGTTGGCCCAAGTCACATCCCGCCGACTGGGCC